>WSYH01009215.1:0-26625 GCA_036426205.1 Ascaphus truei | reverse complement strand
CTCTTTTCCCTTTTTCCCTTCCTTATCCCTGTCACTACGAACCTTGCCCCTCCCCTCCCGGCAAACCCCTATCCCCTTCCATCTCCCTACACTTTCCCTTCCTTCCCCCCTCTAAAATCCCTTTTGCTGTTCCCTCCGGGTGCCCCTTTCCACGTTCCAACCCCGCGCCTCTCTCTCTCCATTCACTTCCTTCCTGCCTTTTATCCTCCTATTGCGTGATTCTCGTCGTGCTATCCCTCTTCTGTTCCAGAGGTCCCAGAGTCCATCCCAAATTCCCCCCTCCGATTCACGCAGCCACCTCCGCCGAACAGCCAGCCACCTGTGTATGGCATAAGTTGGGGGAGATGCAGTGGTGGAGATACATGGGCTACCCGTGTGAGATGCAGGGGGGGAGACACATGGGAGATAGGGGGTGAGGTGGAGAACACGAGATATGGGGGAAGGGGAATACACATGGGGATCAATAGGTGGGGTGAGATACACAATGGGAGATGCGGGGGGGGAGACACATTGGATATGCATGGGTGGGGAGAACATGGGATATGCAGGGGGAACATGGGAGAAATTTCAGGGGACAGGGACACATGGGAGGGCAGGGGAGGGGGACCCATGGTAGATGGCAGGTGGAGGTGGACACATGTGAGTATGCAGGGGAGGGGGACACTGGGAGATGCAGGGGAGGGGGGGAGAGAGATTGGGAGATCAAGGGGGGAGAAGATGGGAGATCTGGGGGGGTGGGTATATGGGGAATGCAGATGCTGAATGATTGTGATTTACCTTTGGGGCTGGCCCAATTTTTTTAAATATTATGGGGGGTGGGGGTCTTTAAAAATTATTGGGGCGGCGAGGGTTCTTTTTTATATGTATTGGCGGGCAGGTATTTTATTATATATTGCGGGTTTTTGGTATGGTCCTTTTGGGGGGGATTGTGTGAGCAGAGTGGGTAATTGGATTTAAGGTAGGGGCAAGTGAGAGGGGCGTAAACACATGCAGATACATACATCGATTCGGGAGGGGGAAGTGAGTGGACGGAGGGGAGATAAAAACATGCGAGGCGGGAGGGGGGGAGAGTGAGTGAGACCTGAGGGGAGATAAATACATGCGAGGCGGGAGGGGGGGAATTGGAGTACGAGAGGAGTGGAAATAAATACGTGCTAGGCTGGAGGGGGGGGAGAGTGACTGTGAGACGGAGGGGAGGAATAAATACATGCGAGGCGGAGGGAGGGGAATGAGTGAGACGGAGGGTGAGAGTAAATACATGGGGCTGATGGGGGAGAGTGAGGAGACGGAGGGAGATAAAATACATGCGAGGCGGGGGGGGGGAAGATTGAGTGAGACGTAGAGAGATAAATACACGAGGCGGGAGGGGGGGAGAGTGAGTGAGACTGAAAGCGGAGAGAGAATTCATGGGGTAACGGGTGGGAATGGAGGTGGCACACGAGGTGTGAAAAATTAACCTCTGGCCGCGCTTAATAGTGCCGCGACAGCATTTATGTCCCCGCGCCGCCTGGCGAAAGTTGTAATTCCGCTTTCTTCCGGCGACGCGCGGGCGACCAGGGTCCTTTTATTGGTTTAGGAGGCTGTTACATGTGGCGACAGCCCTGAAAAATCAAATTTGGCTGGCTTCAGCAATTGTGCCGTCCAGCATCGCGTCGCTCTTACTATAAGCGCACGCAATGTGGCAATACAGTTGTTTTGCTGCGACGTCGCGTCGCCGGCACTATAAGCGCAGCCTAAGGCCGCGCTGATAGTGCTGACGTCCATGCTGTGGTTCACTGGAAAAAATCACACTGAAGTGACTTCCAGCGATTTCCAAGTTGACATGCACGGGATGCATTATGGTACAGCATCACTTGATGCCCACTTGTCATGCAACCATGTCATCGTGACGTTGGTGTCCTCGTTTTCATGGCAACGGGGGCGTGACGTTCTTTGTTTTTATTAATAATTTTTTTTAAGTGTCCGGTTTTTCATTTTAATAAAAATCTGGTCACCCGACCCGTGCGCATGCTTTTCGTGGTGTGTGTGTGTGATTTAATTAAAAAAAAAAAAAAACATTGAGTAAAATAAAAAAAATTATTAATTTATGCAGATCACCAATACATACAATACACACACCCATGTCTGTATCCATACATATATATACCCACCATAACATCATCAGCGGCCGGTATAGTACGAAAAGAATTATTTTCCCTCATCTTCTCCGCGGTCTGCCGGCGTTCCCGCTCTCCCTGCCGAGTTGCGTGCGCGGCCCGTGTAAATATAACGGCTACTGACTTCACCAACTAAAATTCCGCGCGCGAGCACGGTGTAGCACAGGCCCGGCACTAGACCGTTAGCATGTACAGAGCAAAAGCATCAGTCCACTAAGAAACTATAGAAACCCTTTACTGTACAGGTACTTGGACTAATGCTGCGGCCTCCGCTCCCAGCTGACCGTGGCTGACCGCGCGTTTCTTGGCGAGGTTACTTTAGCAATTTAAATGTAGCTGTCCACGCTCACAGCTCACCCCCGCTGGCGATTTAACATTAAAAAAAAAAACTGACTTTGAACCCGCTCAACTTTTCTCTGCAACGCCCCCCCCCCGCCCCCCTCTGCCACGCGCCTTGCGAAATAGCACGGACACCCAGCGCTCATTCTTGGCGCGGCTGGTGACGTCAACCGCTCCCAAGCTGGAGGCGCGGTCAGCGCCGCTGGGACCCGCCTTAAGGGTTCCTGGCGTTCGGGTTTTCCAGTTCCCCTGTTCCGTTCCCCCCTACGGAGCTTACATCTTGTTCTCATACACACCAGCCGTCAACAGTCCATGATTCCAAAGACAGGTCTACCTGTCCCCAGGATTAAATAAACAGCCTGGCCCATGTTTCTCCTTTGCTTCAATATTTCCATTGTCCTATCTTCCCTGCCCTACAATCAGACCCTTCCCTCAGCCACAAGCCTTTCCAACCTAAGCTCCACGATTATGGACCTAATTACAGAGTGTAGCCGACCGTTGATTACGACTAGCCACGCGTTATTTAACATATACTATTAAAACTGGAAATGCTTAGGAGATAACGCATTGTTTATTGAAACGCGTTATTTTGATCATCATTTCGCGGTAAAACAACGGTAATACTGTCGCATGCATCTCTACTGTCCCGTTTACCGATTCCTTTTGAGCAATATCCCCCAAATTCAATAACCGCCCATGATTCGCTTTCCTTCTCCAGTCCTTTTAGATGCTGTATAAATCCTCTGGAGTATTGCAGTCAGGCCCCTTACCAAGACAACACCCTGCCATATGCTTAAACTCAGCCCATATCTTGCGCAATCCTGTTATCAAGATTTAAGTGACATTTGTTCACTAGATCTTAATTGTAAGATGGATGCTAATTTAATCAAAGTTGGCAATATGACATCTTACTTCCCCAAACACATGGGCTGAAAAAGGCTCATTTAATAAAGCTGAATAGAGAAGACCTTAAGAGCAAATTGCCGCCCCCTTTCCCCTGCATTCACATCTGTGAGCTTTAGCTACACAAGAATACATGACTATATAAGTTGATCATCTAACTGAAACCACCTCTGCCATTCTGTTTCAATTAGTAAGGGAAAGGCATGCGATCTCACAAGGCATTACCATTCTAAACCAGCTCGCCAGCGTTAAAAACATACCCTTGGGACACTAACCTCCATCCCCAAATCAAATCATTCCAAATTTCCATCTAGGATTTGGGATCCCTGGATTCAAGTCCCTACACCATGGCCAGGGTTTCAACATCAAATGAGAGGCAAGGATCCCCTACGAGTCCAATAAGGAGTGCCCGCTCCACCCTGCTACTTGTGCTCCCATATTAACTAGGTGATTAATATACCCCGGTAAAAAGGGGGGAAAGGGAAGGGGAAATAGGTGAACCCTGCTCCGCTAAAGTAATAATACTTAGTAATGGGGAATAAGGTGCCTAAACTGAGAATTGTATACGCAATAAACCCATAAAGAAAAAGAACTCGCAGTTCTATATGCACTCAGTTATCACTATGTTGTTATGTCATATTAAAATAATCTTTATGCAATAAACATTAAAATAAAGGGTGCATAGAATGGATGAAAATATACTAAATATGTCAAAATACTGAACCATGCCATGTAGCGGTCCGCACTGGTGAATAGACCCTATTTCGGTCTATATAGTTCAGTGTCAATTTAGGGGTGTGGAACGTCAGGGCCCAGAGGGCCCATATAAGGCCCCCGAAATCATTTGGTCTGGCCCTGCTAAGGCAAACTGCTACATAACCGGGTCCACGCTAATGTTAAAAAAGACAAATGCCGCCAGCACCGCCGGCAAGAGCGCGCCCTAGTTGGGGATGTGTACTCGGTGCTGGAGGCGCCGTCAGCCCTACCGCTCCCCAGCAGCCACTGTACTAGCCCCACATCACCGTACGTCTCCCCGGCAGCAGTCCCCGCACTGCCCAGCAGTCCCCCGAACTTCCCAGCAGTTCCCCCCCCCGCACATACGGCCAGCAGCCGCCATACAAACGATCCCCCCAGCATCAACTACCGGAGGTGGGGGGATCTGTGCCTGCTTTTCCTTTTGTGTGGACAATGCCTGTGTCTGTATGCCCGCGAACATGTTATAAATATCCAACTGGCCCCTTGAGCAGAAAAAAGGTTCCCCCCCCTGGTTCTAATTGCTTAATATCCTCAGATTTAAAAGCCGAGTTTTTGTGGTATGAATGACTAATGATTGTACTCCCCGCTGGGCCGGGAGGGAGTAGATGGTATAATGGACGCAGATCGTATATCTATCTAATGCTGTAGATATAGCCTTAACCGCAGTGAATGCTGGTATAGGTAATTGTATGGACCCTCCGGATCACAGTTACTTGGCGCTGCTAACACATGAAGAGCAGCTCAATCTACAGCTGTGGCTCTGATCCCCTGGTAGTGTTAGTGGCTAACAGCTTGCTGTGTTTAGCAGCAATGCTCAAGCACCAGCATATAAAGCCATTACCTCCGTGATCGCAGCTAGAGTAAAATTGTACACACTCTTGTAATATCAACGCTAATAGGCATATAACATTCTACTCTCTTGTGGTATGGCGAGTTAATTTTGGTATTTATTGAATGCCTTTCGCCCCCCGATGTACCAGTTATATATCTCTGTTACGCAGAGCTGTACTGAAGTGAGGTCCTGCATCTACGCTGCTATCCCCTCAGTCAGTGTCAGAGGTTGCGGTTGCCTTAAAGACTATATTCGACGATCGTTTCGCTTCTTTCCGCTTTGGTCAAACTCTTGGGCCCAAGAGTCTTGAACAAAGCGGAAAACGCAAAGCGATCGTCCGCCCGGGGCATTTTAATGTGGGCATGTCAGCTTTTTACTTTTCCTAGCGGTAGGCTGTATACATACTATAGGCTGGGATTTGAGGTGAGTGGCTCTGAACGCCATCGATATATCTCACGCAACCTCTTGACATTTACTGAGGAGGATAGCAGCGTGAGAAGTATCTTGCAGATTACCTACTGTAAACTTACAAGAAGTGGGAACCCTTTTCGAACATGAGTTCTCATCACCAGTGCTATTTGTCAGATCACTACTCTAACCTATACAGTTTACACCTTTTAAATTTGGGGCAATAGTCTATAAATCCCCGACATGGCCGACTCCGTGCGGCCTGACACGGAAACCCCATTGCTTGTGTCAGACGGCTCGAAAGCAAAGTCATCGGAGTTTAGAGGATCTCGCCGTAAACTGCAATTTTATCCAACTTTGCTTCAAACACGATCCCATTTGCCACCTTATTGTGTAACAGGGGAGTGCGATGCATACACCTCATGTTTTTCTGTGATGTATTGAGCGGCCCCTCCAGCAGTATAAGAGAGTTTACCTGTACTACATGATCTATGGGGCTTTTTGCAAAAATGCTATCTGGCCATTTGGTTCTCAAAATTGTCCCCAAAGACTTTATCGGTGGTCAGGGCCGATGAACAGTTTCTCGGGGCCCAGGACTGTTATTTGCTGTAATCCGTTACCACCCCCCTCCATTGCACACCTCGTGCCCGCCCTCTATTTTCCTTCCCCTCTTCCCCTGTATTCCTCTTCCCCCTCCATCTCATCTCCCCTTCCCTCAATCACCCCCTCTCACTTCACCCCTCACCTCCAGAGTATTTCTCTCCCCCGCATTTCACTCTTCCGCCCTCTTTTCTCCCTCCCTCCCTCATATTAACATATTAAAATCCCCAATCCCCCGCCTTCCCCAATAATATTAACATCCAACCACTCCCCCCCCCCCCCCAATACATATATTGAAAAAAGCTTGTGCCTTGGGGATATCTCAGATCATGCCCGGAAGCTGCGGGGCCCGACTGGCACTGGCAAGTTGGGCCCGACCTCTGGTCAGGCCCCTGCTGCCGGTCGCGGCCAGGCCCCGGCCTCCATCCTGCCGCCTGCAGGCCTCTCGCCAATCCGTGTGTCCCATCTTCCGTCTTCACCGCCCGCGCTCTGTGGCCTCCTCTCATGCGGCTCCTTCGTACAACCGAACCCATCTTACTTCCGGCGTGCTGACATCAGAGATGCCGCGCGCGCCAGAGATGAAACTCGGGCACAGTGGGGGAGAGGCTGCACGCAGCAGAGAGAGAGCCGGGGAGATGCCACAACCTCAGCCGGTCCTGGCGCCCCCGCACCTCCGGGCCCCGGAACACCTGTCCCCTTCTTCCCCCCTTTCGGCGGCCCATGAAACACTCAATATTCCTCTACAATCTGTAAGTTTTCCGCACACTGCTAACATAACATATCTGTGCAGGTGGCTTAATTTTTAATGTAGTAGTCTTATTATAATAGCGCTCACGTGTACTCAGCGCTTTTACAAAGACAAGACAGTACAGGAAATTATAATAATACAATTTCCTTTATTTATATAGCGAGGAATTCCAGGGCACCACGGATTTGTAGAAAATCATTTTATTCTAGGCAACAGAATTTCTTGTCGACAAATCCGTAGTGCCCTGGATCTCCACTTTGTTCTATACTTTTGAACATTACACCAGACAGGTTTTTTTCCCTGAACCACGGAGCCTGTACCTCAAATCGCAAGATATTCTTATATATACATGTATAGGTGTGTGCAGACCTAACTCTTATGATTTATTTATATATCGCCATTAGTTACACAGCGCTTCACGCTTAATTAGTGACAATCATATAAATAACACATAATATAAATAACTAAAGGGAGAAGTTTCTTTTCAGACAAAAAAGTAACATTTAAGGAAAAGAGTCCCTGCTCTGAAAGCTTTTAACATCTATAAGCGCAGACAACGAAAGGACATTCCCTGTCCCCTCATTGGGGGGTGAAGCCGTTCACGTGACCCTGGCCCGTCACACGGTGAATTCAAACTTGCTTTTCCGCGTGAATTGCCGTTCCCCCCGCTCGCGAGCACACTATGCACAATGCATTGCGTCCTAGTGGTTGGTTTTCGGCGCGAGCTTGTCTCCTGCACTATGGGACGCAGGCCTTAATTGATATAGGTCCAGATTATTATAATATACATGAGTATATTATCCCCAAATAGATTGCCGTGTTATCTAGTAGCGATAGTGCAGATAAATGAGCACTTCAGAATGAGGCGATACCGTTTTTTATTTGAACTACATTAGTATGTATAGACAAGCTTTCCGAGAGTTCTCCTCTCTTCCTTAGGTCAGCATCGAATTTACAAAGCTTCCATGAGCTTAACACAGATGTAAATTGCCCATAATAACCTCTCATGCTGATAGATCGAATCCGAAAAAAGCAAAGGAATAGTATATAAACAGACAGGGCAATTAAATATAAAGGGTAATGAAGCTGCGTATTTGGAGCGAATGTAGGACCCAAGCATTGCCCCTCAGCAAATATAATTATATACATTTATATACAACACAAAACAATTATTGACATCATTATAAATTTTATTATTTCTTTGAAAACCTTTGATCTTTGAATCTAGTTGATAATGCCATTTGGTTAGCCTTAATTTTCATATTAAAGGTTAACATCCTGGATATATTATGTTCAAAAAAAAACTTTTTCATTTCCCTGTATGATCTTTCTTTTCTATGATATTGTCAAACTCCAGAGATATGTTACTTGTTGTTTGTGCGCGGGATTACAGGGATAGTAAAAAATGTTTGGCACTAAACCCTCCATGAAAATTATGTTTTTGTTGTCACTGATCGTACATGAGTCCAGGGGGGAAAAATTAAGATTAGACGCTCATTACAGGCTGTATTCGTTTAGACTTAATTGACGTTCAAACTACTGACAAGATAAGCACCCATCTTATCTTTGCTGGGTTTCTGTCCACCACAACCTATTGTTTCTGGTTTGAAAATATAGTACACACCTTTAGCCTTTTCATCCCTTTTCAAGTGATAAATCCATCATTCGTTTATTGTGCATTTTTCAACTGAGAGACTTTGTGCATTAATCCCCTTTAGTGCTTCAAAGATTAATCATTTCTATTGCATTTACACTAGGGCACACAATAGGGTCCTTTTTGGTTTTGCTCTAACTTTTCTGGAATAATTTTTCACTGGTAACTCCATGTTTCTTATACAATTAGATAAAAACTGAAGTCATCCCCACCCACATAGTGACATGGTCTCTCCACAAGCCCAATCTCACATTAATCGGATACACCACACTTGAAATTGAAATCATGGGATGTTGATATTTACTGATCGTGGGATGTGGGTAAGTACGTGGGATGTGGGTAAGTACGTGGGATGTGGGTAAGTATTGTTATGTGGTAAGTACGTGATGTGGGTAAGTGCGTGGATTTGGGTAAGTACGTGGGATGTGGTAAGTACGTGGGATGTGGGTAAGTACGTGGGATGTGGTAGTCGTGGGTGTGGGGAGACGTGGGATGTGGGTAGTTACGTTGAATGTGGGTAAGTACGTGGGATGTGGGTAAGTACGTGGGATGTGGGTATGTACGCGGGATGTGGGTATGTACGCGGGATGTGGGTAAGTACGCGGGATGTGGGTAAGTACGCGGGATGTGGGTAAGGGCGCTGTATTGGGTTAAGTGCGCGGGATGTGGATAAGTACGCGGGATGTGGATAAGTGCGCGGGATGTGGGCATGTACGTGGGATGTGGGTATTACGTGGGATTTGGGTAAGTACGTGGGATGTGGGTAAGTACGTGGGATGTGGGTAAGTACGGGGGATGTGGGTAAGTACGTGGGATGTGTATGTACGTGGGATGTGGGTATGTAACGTAGGATGTGGGTATGTACGTGGGATGTGGGTAAGTACGTGGGATTGGGTATGTACGTGGGATGTGGGTATGTACGCGGGATGTGGGTAAGTACGCGGGATGTGGGTAAGTACGCGGGATGTGGGTAAGGGCGCGGGATGTGTGTAAGTGCGCGGATGTGGATAAGTGCGCTGGATGTGGATAAGTGCGCGGGATGGTGGGATAAGTGGCGGGATGTGGATAAGTGCGTGGAGTGGTGTAAGTGCCGTGGAATGTGGGTAAGTACGGTGGGATGGGGTAAGTACGTGGGATGGTGGTAAGTACGTTGGGATGTGGGTAAGTACGTGGGGATGGGGTAACGTACGTGGGTGTGGGTAAAGTACGTGGATGTGGGTATGTACGTGGGGATGTGGGTATGTACGGCGGGATGTGGTACTACGCGGGATGTGGTAAGTACGCGGGATGTGGGTAAGGGCGCGGGATGTGGGTAAGTGCGCGGGATGTGGATAAGTGCGCGGGATGTGGATAAGTGCGCGGGATTTGGTAAGTGCGCGGGATGTGGGTAAGTGCGCGGGATGTGGGTAAGTACGTGGATGTGGTAAGTCGTGGAATGTGGGTAATACGTGTGGGATGTGGGTAGTACGTGGGATGTGGGTAAGTACGTGGGATGTGGGTATGGTACGTGGGATGTGGGGTATGTACGTGGATGTGGGTAAGTACGCGGGATGTGGGTAAGTACGCGGGATGTGGGTAAGGGCGCGGGATGTGGGTAGTGCGCGGGATGTGGATAAGTGCGAGGGATGTGATAGTTCTCTGGATGTGGCTAAGTGCGCGGGATGTGGGTAAGTGCGCGGGATGTGGGTAAGTGCGTGGGATGTGGGTAAGTACGTGGAATGTGGGTAAGTACGTGGGATGTGGTTAAGTACGTGGGGATGTGGGTAATACGTGGGATGTGGGTAAGTACGTGGGATGTGGGTAGTACGTGGGATGTGGGTAAGTACGTGGGATGTGGGTATGTACGTGGGATGGGGTATGTACGTGGGATGTGGGTATGTACGTGGGATGTGGGTAAGTACGTGGGATGTGGGTATGTACGTGGGATGTGGGTATGTACGCGGGATGTGGGTAAGTACGCGGGATGTGGGTAAGTACGCGGGATTGGGTAGGGCGCGGGATGTGGGTAAGTGCGCGGGATGTGGATAGTCGCGGAGATGTGGATAAGTGCGCGGGATGTGGATAAGTGCGCGGGATGTGGATAAGTGCGCGGGATGTGGGTAAGTGCGTGGGATGTGGGTAAGTACGTGGAATGTGGGTAAGTACTGGATGTGGTAAGTACGTGGATGTGGGTAATTACGTGGATGTGGGTAAGTAAACGTGGGATTGGGTTAAGACGGGATGTGGGTAAATTACTGGATGTGGGTATGTACTTCTTTTTGTGGGGGGATTGTGTGAGCAGAGTGTGGTAATTGATGTAAGGTAGGAGCAAGTGAGAGGGGGAGTAAGACACAGGGGAGATAAATACATGCGAGGCGGGAGGGGGGGAAAGTGAGTGAGACGGAGGGGAGATAAATACATGCGAGGCGGGAGGGGGGAGAGTGAGTGAGACGGAGGGGAGATAAATACATGCGAGGCGGGAGGGGGGGAGAGTGAGTGAGACGGAGGGGAGAGAGAAATTCATGGGTACAGGGTGGGAAATGGAGGTGGCACATGAGGTGTGAAATTAACCTATGGCTGCGCTTATAGTGCGCGCGACAGATGATGTCACCCGTCGCCGCTAGCGAAAGTTGTAATTCGCTTTCCGGCGACCTCGCGGGCGACCCGGTCTTTGATTGGTTTAGAGGCTGTTACATTTGGTGACAGCCTCTGAAAAATCAAATTTGGCTGGCATTTGGCTGGCTTCAGAAATTTGTGCCGCCAGCGTCACGTCGCGCTTACTATAAGCGCACGCGATAGCGACAATACATTTGTTTTGCTGCGACGTCGCCTAAGGCCGCGCTTATAGTGCTGACGTCATGCTGTGGTCACTGGAAAAATCAAACTGAAGTGACTTCCAGCGATTTCCAAGTTGACATGACAACGGGATGCATTATGGTGACGAGGCATCACTTGATGCCACATTGTCATGGCAACATGTCACCGCCTGACGTTGGTGTCTCGTTGTCATGGCAACGGGGGGCGTGACGTTCATTGTTTTATTAATAATTTTTTTAAGTGTCCCGGTTTTTCATTTTAAAAATCTGGTCACCCTAGGGATGGACAATCTGATTTATGAGGAGAGGCTAGCTAAATTAGATTTATTTACATTAGAAAAGAGGCGTGTAAGAGGGGATCTGATAACTATATACAAATATATTCAGGGACAGTACAAGGAGCTTTAAAAAGAACTATTCATCCCAAAGGCAGTACAAAGGACTCGGGGGCATCCCTTAAAGTTGGAGGAAAGGAGATTTCAACAGCAACAAAGGAAAGGGTTCTTTACAGTAAGGGCAGTTACAATGTGGAATTCGTTACCCATGGAAACTGATGGCAGATACAATAGATTTGTTAAAAAAAAAGACAACTTTTTAGAAAGGAAAGGTATACAGGGATATACCAAATAAGTAAACATGGGAAGGATGCTAATCCAGGGATTAATCCGATTGCCAATTCTTGGAGTCAGGAAGGAATTTATTTTTCCCCTTATGAGATATCATTGGATGATATGTCACTGGGGTTTCAGTCTCACTCACTCTCCCCCCCTCCCCCCTCGCATGTATTTATCTCTCCTCTCTCACTCAATCTTCCCCCCCCCGCCTCGCATGTATTTTATCTCCCCTCCGTCTCACTCACTCTCCCCCCTCAGCTCTCCATGTATTTATCTCACCCTCCGTCTCACTCACTCTCCCCTCCCTCCGCCTCGCATGTATTTATCTCCCCTCCGTTCACTCACTCCCCCCCCCTCCACCTAGCACGTATTTATTTCACTTCTCGTCTCCTCCCCCCCTCCCGTCCTCGCATGTATTTATCTCCCCTCATCTCACTCACTCTCCCCCCCTCCCGCCTCGCATGTTTTATCTCCCCTCCGTCATCACTCACTTTCCCCCCCTCCCGATCGCATGTATTATCTGCTGTGTCTTACCCCCTCTCACTTGCCCCTACCTTAACATCAATTACCACACTCTGCTCACACAATCCCCCCCACAAAACATACCAAAAACCCCGCAATATATAATAAAATACCTGCCCCGCCATACGATATATAAAAAGACCCTCGCCGCCCCAATAATTTTTAAAGACCCCCACCCCCCATAAATATTTTAAAAAATTGGGCCAGCACAGGTAAAATCACATCACTCACATCTCATCCCATATACCCACCCCCCCACCATCTCCCATCTCTCTCCCCCCTTGCATCTCCCAATCTCTCTCCCCCCCTCCCCTGCATCTCCCAGTGTCCCCCTCCCCGCAACTCACATGTGTCCACCATCCCACTGTCCCCTCCATGGGTCCCCCTCCCCTGCTCTCCCATGTGTCCCTGTCCCCTGAACATTGTCTCCCATGTTCCCCCCTGCATTCCCATGTGTCCTCCCCCCCATGCTTCCATGTGTCTCCCCCCGCATCCCAGTTATCTCCCACCTATTGTCCCCATGTGTTTCCCCTCCCCCATATCTCGTGTTCTCCACCCTCACCCCCTATCTCCCATGTTGTCCTCCCCCCCTGCTCTCCACGGTAGCCCATGTCTCTCCCCCCCCCTGCATCTCCCCCACTATGCCTACCAGGTGGCTGGCGGTTCGGCGGAGGTGGCTTCGCGTGATCGGATGGCGGGAATTTGTGCGATCGGCACTCCTGGAGCCTCTGAACAGAGAGGGGAGCACGACGGACACGAATAGGAGGATCAAAAGGCACGGAAGGAGTGAATGGAGAGAGAGAGGCCGGGGTGGAACGGGAAGGGGACCGGAGTGGACCAAGGGATTGTTAGAGGGGGGAACCGGAGGGAGGGTGGGAGATGTGAAGGGAGAAGGGTGCCGGAGGGAGGGGCAGGCGAGTGCAGGAGGGGAGAAGGGGGAGGGAGGGCAAACGGGGGAGAAGTGACCGAGGGCCGAGTGCTGGGGGGAGGGAGAGGGGGAAGGGGAAGAGTGAGTGCGGGGGGAGGAGCCGGGAGAAAGGCAGAAGCGGTCGCCCCTGCGGACTGTTTTTTTTGGACAAGTCTGCCCCGCATCCCTCTACCTTAAGCCAATCCCCTGCGGCCCGGTATTCAAATCCCGCCCCCGCATCCTCCATCCAATCCCCTGCTGCCCGGCGGCGGCATTCTAGTCCCGCCCCCCAGCATTCCTTTCATTCAGGTCCCCCGCCAGCAATTCACACACACATTGACATAGAAAATATCTTACCGGCCGCCGCATTCTCCTCACCGCTGCTGCCCCGCAATACCGGAACAGGACAAAAACCGGGGACAAAAACCGGACGACTTAAAAACCGGGACAGGACACAAAAAAAACGGGACTGTCCCGGTAAAACCGGTACGAAATGGTGCACCCTAGGCACATGCTAGGCACGCTGGCTGCGCAGTATATAACAGCCCCTAATACTTTCTGTAGTTGACTACCTATGCTTACCAATACATGTGGGAAATCGTAAGATAATGGGTGTGATTTATTCAAATCCGGATGCAAAATTACTGCACACGATTTATCACAGAACAAAATCCCTTTGTTTTCAATGTGAGTGTTTATCTCTTGTATATTTGATGCCTTTTTTTGCTTTAGTTTTGCAACCAGGAGGCCTAGATACATAGATCCCAGTATTTGTTTGTACTTATATAGCACAGTACTTCACGGAATGCAAACATTTCTAATGCAAGCCCAGGTCCGCTGACGGCCTTTCCCGGGGTCCGGGCCAGAGTGTTGGACCTGGGCTCTGGGTAGCTGAGCAGGGGAGGGGATATAGTTTACCTAACTGGAGAGAACGGCCAGTGGCCAGGTAGAGCCCCGCAGTGGAGAGGAACTTGAGCCCCGCAACACGAAAAGTTGGGAAGGACTTCCCAGTGGGTGTCTTTTGGTCAACAAGGCTGGACCCAACTGCGGTTGAGCGGGTTGGTAGTGTGGGCCCGCCAGTGGAGAGGCTTGGCCTGTGCATATGGAGGCCCCGGTGGCCGACACAGAACTGGGCCGAATTCCTGCATTAGCTGGCCCGTCCCCATTAGCTAGGCCGGGCACGGGAACTTATCCCAGCTCTCTCCCCCTGCCGGCAGCCCTGTGTAAGGCTACGTGATGTCAATACACAATTGCATTTTTTTGTTGTCTGTGAAACATGTTTGTGCGAAATGTAAATGTACATTTGCTTTTGCAGCTTTTACAGAATAACGGTAAAATCGCCTCATTCAAGGGATTGCGAGGAAGAGGTGAGTTCGCTGTCCAGGCCGAGGATATAAACGGACATCAGGAAGAAGCACCTGCTACAGATGGTAGCAAGATATTCCACTAAAGATAATCACAACAAATTAAACACTAGCTGGTTGATTTACTGCGTGCCGGTTGTTTAATTTGAAGCACGTATCACTTTTCTTTGCTGTGTGTTTTCTAAGGTTGTATTTGTATGTGGACGCTGTGCTGGCTGAGGTTTGCACCGCAGAACTTGGCTTAGAAGGGATGTACATCTGTGCTTCAGCCTTTCTAATGAAGGGCTGAAAGTGGCTCCTTCAGTACTTGCTTTACCACAGTTTAAGCGATAGCGAAAAAGGTAGAAGGCGGTCACAGCAAAAGTCTAGTTTCAGGAACAGGTAGACTTAAAATCAGCTTTAATAGTACATGTGTACATCTTCAGAAGGGGCGCTCTGACGCGTTTCGTCCCTCTCCGGGACTTTCAAAGAGTATACACCCTTATCACACAGACTCCTTAAATAGGTGGAGACCCACATCTGATTGGTAGTTCAGATGCAAGGGCTTGTAAGCTCAATAGGTTAATGCGAACCAGTGTTTGGGTTTAACCTATTCATTGAGTCTGCGTGAAATGCATGGTTAAACATATATATAACAATAAATACAAACATATTAAAAACAATGATATACAATTGGATGTAAAGCAAGGACCAATATATAATATTTGGTGAGCACACATATGGTTGTGTAGACGAATGGTTATACATACTCTAAATGATTGTAACAAAAGTTACAGTTTAGTTGCAATATTTCTAAATAAGAAACAATTATAATGTATAATAAGAATGGCTAATAGATTCACTAATGGTTAAAGTATAATTAGTAAGGTTATATTGCAAACAGTGTATAATATCTATACATGGAATATGTTGGAGTTATTACTTAGTACAACAATTTAATCATAAGAATTTAGATCTTGATTTATGTCAATAAATATACTATAATCCCAAATCGTAAATTGGTGGGATCACAGTAGTGTGGACACACACCCTCTCTACCCCTCACTCCTCAATTACATGGCTAGAGGAATGTTTTAACTCCCATCGATTATTTATGCCATGTGGGTGAAGGGTTATCGAGAGTGTATATCCAAACATCTCCTGCTTATTAGTGTGATTCTCTCCCATATTACCCCCCTAGGGTGGCAATGTCCGTGTTCGATAGCAGAAAAGGTTGAAATTTCTAATGCCTCCCATAAGGCCTTGTGTAAAGTGTCTTGATACTGGATGGAGTAAATCGCCCTCCTAATAAGGCGGACATGTTCTGCATTCTTGTTTAGAGATGGTAGGCAAGAGTATTCCACTTAAAGATATCACAACATATGAAACACTAGCTGGCTTGAATGGGACTGCGTGCGGGGGGGTTTAATATTTGAAGCACGTATCACTTTTCTTTTTTTGCTGTGTTTGCTCAGGTTGTATTTGATGTGGACATGCTGTGCTGCTGAGTTTGCACCGCAGAAATTTGCTTAGAAGGGATTACATCTGTGCTTCAGCCTCTACTAATGAAGGGCTGAAAGGGCTCCTTCATATACTTGCTTACCACAGTTTAAAGGCTAAAATAATATATTTGATTAAAAACATGTATTTTACAACATGAAGGGCAGTGTTAGTTAAAGTGCTTAGCAAGTATCGTTCCTTAAAGGTGCAATCCCACATAGTCGGGACAGTTGAATATATGAGGGGAAGTCATTACATTACCCTTATCCCAACCTATCTTCATCAGGAGATGCATAAAGTTAAAAAGGAGGTGGAGAGGGGGGTTCTGGCTGTACGAAGACTTGCTGATCACAAGTGAATCACACACAGGAAATCAAACCCCTCCAAGTACTTACAAATAGATTACAAAAACTTCATAGGCAGGGAGGCCAAAAATATTAAATACTTATGAGCCAGACATAATTTTTAGGCGACAGCGTTTAGTTAGGTGCACGGTGAGGGGATTGGCTAACCCTTCCTCCTCCATATCCCAGGAAACTACTTGAAACGAGAGGCAACTCTCAATGTATTACTTCCTGGTAAAACATTGTATAAATATCTGTGCCGCTCTCTGTCACTGAGTGTGTGTCACGGGTATATGTGACACACACTCTCATAAGGACAAAACACTCTAGCAAACACACTCTCTCATACAGACGACAACACTCATACAACACTCATACAGAGACACCCCTCATACAAACACACTCATACAGACACACACACTCATACACCACTCCTCTCATACAGACCACTCTCTCCTTACAGACAAAACCACTCTCTCTCTCCTTTCTCTCTCCTAGAGACACCACTCCCTCTCATACAGACACACTCCCTCTCATACAGACCAAACACTCTCTGATACAGACACAACACTCTCTGATACAGACACACACACTCACAAAACACACTCATAACAAAACTACATCCTCATACAAAAACAACAACACACACTTCATACAGACACACTTTCGTGATGAGAATACCTCTCTCTCTCTGATTACAGACACCATCTCTCTCTCTCTCATACAGAAACACACACACTCTCTCTCTAGGACATGCCTGCCGTGCACGATCCCACACCCGACCATCCTTTCTGCACAAGCCAGGTCTGATAAGTTGCATGTTTATAATGTGCCACTAACTGCCTAGACTGGCTGCTGCCCGACGCGCCATCTTTAAATGTCTCATGTGGACACTAAAATGGCGCGTTGTAAAACATTATGGATGGGGAAGGCTACTATACTGATATAAGGTATTGCTTATGGCTGATGAGAACCTACGGGAAGGGTATTTAAAAAAAAAAAGTCGGTCCTGGGGGCGGTGGGAGGGGTGTATCTGTGACACACACTCTCAACAGACAACACTCTAGCAAACATCTAGCTCAAAGAGACACACACCATACAAAAACACTCATAACAGACACAACTGACAACACGATCACATTTACCCTCCAATAGACCACTGACGCCCGTAGGGGCACGATCTCATTTTCTGCTTTTTCACTCTTATACTCAGATATAGTAATGTTGAGCTGCTTTCCATCATTAACGATTAGGTGAAGAAAAAAAAAAAGGGGTTATAGTTATAAAGTTGGGAGCAAGTTTGTTTGTATGTTAAGAGCCGGGTTGTTCCCCGGCCAAAAAAAACAAAAACAGGGTGTTAGGGTAATCGGTCTTCGAATCATAATCTTGTATTGACAATAGTAAAAAAATGCTGATTACTTTGTTATGCTCAAAAAAAAGTTTGTGACAAAAAAAAAAATGGCGAGTTGGAGCGTGCCAGTCTAAGCAGGGAGCGGTCCCGCGCGACATTTAAACATGCACTTATCAGAACTGGCTTGTCGAGTGGGAGGTAGGGCGCGGCAGACCAGGCTTGTCGGGTTGGGTGTTTGGAGGACATCGAGGCGGAATGTCTGCTGCGCAAGTTGCCTGTGGCAACAGTCCCGGTGGCAGAATGCCAACGACGTTTGGTCGGGCCAAATGTCATTCCGCTTTTTAAACAGATAGCACATCCGCCAGGCGCACACTCGCGCAGGCGCGACGCCCACACGATCTCAACACACATCATCGCTCACACATCATTCTCATACAGACCACTAATTCTCATACAGACACACTCATTCTCATACAGACACACTCTTCTATAAACACTCATTCCATACAGACATCATTCTCATACGACCCACTCATTCTTCATACAGACCACACTCATTCTCATACAGACACTACCATTCTCATACAACACACTCATTCTCATAAAGACCACCATTCTCATACAGACACACTCGACATCTCCAGACAGACAACGCCACACAGACAGACATCACAGCACCAGCACACGCACAAGAAACACACTCACGACGGACACAGACACTCAACCACAGCACCAACACGACACACACACACACACACACACACCACATCCAACACACCACACACACACACACACACACACCACACACACACACACACACAACACACAACACACCACACACACACACACACACCCACACTCATAGAGACACAAAACACACTCTCATACAGTCACACACACTCTAACAAGTCACACCACACTTCTATACCAAGTCACACTCTCTCTCACGTATAAGACAGACACACTCATACAGACAGACACTCTCATACAACAACAGACAGACAGGACACATCATAAACAGACACATACAACAGACACACTCATACAGACAGATACATTCATACAGACAGACACACACACCAAACAGACACAACAGACAGACAGACGACACCACACTCAAACAACACGACAACACACACAACAGAAGACACACACACTCAAACAGAACAGACAGGACAAGACAGACAGGACCAACAGAGAAGACAACAGAACAACAGAAAGACAGACAGACACACACACAGGACACACTTCATACACGAAAGACAGACCACACTCAACACAGACAGACAACACACTCATCACACGGACAGACACACTCTCATACACAGACAGACAGACACACACTCTCATAAAAAGACGACAGACAGACACATCTCATACACAGACGACAGACAGACACACTCTCATACACAGACAGACAGACACACTCTCATACACAGACAGACACACTCTCATATACAGACAGACAGACAGACACACTCTCATACACAGACAGACAGACACACTCTCAGACAGACACACTCTCATACAGACAGACACACTCTCATACAGACAGACACACTCACGACAGACCCATACACAACACTCATATACACTCATATACAGAACGACTCACTCTCATAAAGACAGACTCCACTCTCATTAAGACAGACTCACTCTCATAAGACAGACCTCACTCTCATAAAGACGACTCCTATCTAAAGACAGACTATCTTCTCTCTCTCTTCTCTCTCTCTCTCTTCATACAGAGACACACACACTCTTTACACAATCTCTATACAGACAACTCTCTCTATACAGACAACACTCTCTCTTATACAGACACCACTTCTCATAAAGACAGACATCATACAGAAAGAGACACACACACTCATACAGGCACACTCTCTCTTCTTACAGACAGACACATCTCTCTTATCAGACACAATCTCTCATAACAGACACAACTCTCATACAGACACACTCTCATACAGACACCCTCTTCTCATACAGACACACTCTCTCTCATACAGACACATAATACAGACAGACACACTCTCTCTCTATACAGACAGACACACTCGCTCTCTCATACAGACACACTCTCTCTCTCTCTCTCTCATACAGACACCCTCCTCTCATACAGACACACCTCATATAGACACACACACTCTTCTATACAGACACACTCATACAGACACAATCTTCTCACCACAGGACACAACTATCACACAGAACACAATCTCACACACAAAACAATCTCTCACACAGACACACTCTCACACAGGACACACACACACAGACACTCTCTCTCTCCTTACAGACACACTCTCATACCCAACACATCTCTTACAGACACACTCTCTCATACAGGACACACTCTCTCATACACACTCTCTCATACAGACACAACTCTCATACAGAACACTCTCATACAGACACACTCTCTCTCTCATACAGACACTCATACAGACACTCTCATACAGACACACTCTCCTCTCATACAGAACACTCATACAGACCGACACACACACATAAACCGAACCACTACATACAGACACACTCTCTCTCTCTCACACAGACAGGAACACACATCTCTATACAGCCAAATCTCCATACACACTCTCATAGCACACATCTCTCTCTCTCTCTCTATACAGACACATCATACAGACACACACACTCTCTATATGACACACCACTCATACATACACCACTCATACAGACGATACAGACGCACCACTCTCATACATACACACTCTTTACAGACACACTCCTCTCTCATACAGACAACACTGTAGTTGTTAACCCTTTCAGTGTGGAGGGGAGTGTGGCCATCGGGTGTATGTGAAAGGGAAGGGACATGACACCCCCCCCCCCCTTTTAAGTGTGGTACCCGATGGAGCGCGGATTACGTACCGCTAAAAAAAGAGCAGAGGCCAATGAAGTCAGTGTACACCATAAAGGGATTGCCCCTGGGGGGCACTTTTCTTGAAGTACATCATACAAATTAGGGCACCGGAAGGGTTTAATGTGTGACATTAACAATCCATATGTGATTGGATCAACTTTACAACCCACTAGGTGCATATTGACATCTCCAAAGAAGAAAACCAAGCATGTTTCGAAAGTTCACATAAAGTTTCTATTACATCAGAAATCTATGTTCACAGCTTCATGTACTGTACATACCTTGTTGACTTACAGACAGCTTGACCTATAAAAAAAGAGGCGGGAAAAAACTAATAATATATATATAATATATACTAATAAAATGGAAATATTACTGTATGCTCATTTGCATGTCTTAGGCAGGTCTGCACCCCCGCCTTTCACCATTATCATCCAGCACACAGCAACTTCCACTGCAGCAAGGGATTCTGGGAAGGAACATGCAAATGAGCACACAGTGCCACTTTTGGCTTCAAAAACCATTTTAAAAATGGTTCCCTATAGGCTTAAGCTTGCTGCTGGTCACAGCTTTAAGCATAGCCAGGGTTAAGATGCATAGAGTAAACCCACCACAGACAGCTGTTTCGACCTTTAAGGGTCTAATCCGGGTAGTGTTGGTTACGCGTTATGGTATGCAAAGCTGAAGCAATGAGGATGGGGTAGTTACCAACCCCACACTGATGAGACCCCATTAAGGTCGAAATGGCTGTATGTGTGGGGGGTTTTCTGGACTATGCATTTAACCGGCAGTGCTTAAAGCTGTTGACCATGCAGCAAGTTAAGCCTATAGGGACCATGTTTTAAAATGGTTTTGAAGCAAAAAGTGGCACGTGTGTGCATATGCATGTCATTTCCCGAATCCCTGCTGCAGTGGAAGTGCTGGCTGATAATGTGTGAAAGGCGGGGTTGCAGACCTGCCTAAGACATGCAAATGAGCATACAGTTATATTTCCATTTGCTATTTGCTTTGCTGTGCATGTTTTTGTCACTTTTTTTACTCACCAAACTTAACATAAGAAGTGCTTATATATATATAGATCTCTATATATCTATACGTTATATATATATATATATTTATATATATATAAAATAAATATAATGGAATAATACTGTAGCTCATTGAATGTAGTAGCAGGTCTGCAACCCCGCCTTTCACCATATCACCCAGACACAACTTCCACTGCAGCAAGGGATTCTGGGAAGGACATGCAATGAGCACACAGTTGCCACCTTTGCTTCAAAATAAGTTTTAACATGGTTCCTATACGGCTAAGCTTGCTGCAATGGTCACACAGCTTGAGCACAGCCAGGTTAAGATGCATAGCCAGCAAAACCTACCCCAAGACCAGCCGTTTCGACCTTAATGGGTCCTCAGACTGTGGTTATACTGGCTATGCAAAAATGAAGCAATATATATATATATTATATATTCATAAGATGAAGCTTCACCCATTGGAGTGATGAAGAAAAGACACAGCTGTAGATGATCAAAAAAGTATAGTAAGGTCCAGTACAAAACAAACAAACAACATTTCTCTCTGCTCTGAGACCTTCCTCGGGTGGTGATATGAAGTATAATGTTGTTTTGATGTTTCTGATGCATTCAATTTTCTCTGATTATATCTGTTCAGAGAGTGCGTTATTGCTGACTTCAGCGGTGTGCAAACTGTGGGGCCGCTAGATTTTCTGGGGGGGGGGGGATGGCGCGGGCAGTTATAGAGGTTCCCGCGCTCTCCCCCAGGCATTTAAATTAAATGCCGCGTGGGACCGGCAAGGCCTCATAACACACTTTCTTCCCGTCAAATGACGCTGCGGGGGTCACGGGAATGTCATGTAACCATAGCGACGTGGACGTCATTTGACGCCGGGGTCGAGAGGGGGGTGCGAGGTGCGAGGAGAGCATGCAGGGGTGCGCATGGGGAAAAGTTTGCGCAACCTGGCTTACTTGTACTATACATTATAAAATACACATACCAACCAAAGGTGCACTTCTTAATATATGGTAAGAGCAAGGACCCACAAACACGCTATTAAAAAACCAGTGGTATTAATAATCAAAAGGACACCGGTGGTAGAAATTAAAAAGACTGTCAAATGTAAGTGTTGATTAGAGCGATAAGCAAAGTTGCCAATGCAAGGTAGTGCAACATAACATTAAACCAGCGAGCAGTGGAAGGTAACCACTGCCCCAAAGAGTTTACAATAACGCTTTCAAAATCGGCTTCGCCTTTAACCCTTGGAGTACCACGGGGCCAGCAAAGGCTCAAGGGATTGTTCTAGACTATTCTTTGTATTGTGGATACCAATGAGTAAGATGACAGGGTGTAATATAAAAACCACACACAGTCCCTGCAAGCTCAGCAAACCAAAACCCACCCACCATATATATTTGTGCCAAAAGCAGGGCTATGGGATTGTGACTGTGTAAAGAACAAAAGACAAGAAGTCCCAATGCTACATCCAATCATGAATAACAAAAGAAGGGAGAGGGAGTGGGTGGTATGATACCTTTAATTGGACCAACAACTAGTTGATATGCTTTCAAGGTTGTCGAACATCTCAGGGTTCCTTCATCGGGTACCCTGAGAGGTTCAAAAGCTCTGTAACATTTCAAATGTTGGTCCAAAAAATGGTATCATACCACCTAATTCTTCGTCTCTCCTTTGTACTGCATGGAAGAAAAACCAACACGGGCTACCCACCCTTCTTTACATCCAATATGATAATTATATATTATAGATAACAGGGTATTCAACACATTTAAAGGTGATTACGCGCCCCTTGGTTAGTGGTCGAGTGCCAGTTGTTTATGTAGCAGGAAGAACATTGGTGGTAGTCAGGGACTTTAAACTTCCACGGTTAGTACAGGGTTTGTGGGATTCAGAGGAAGTTATTGTGACTAAATAGCAGGAAATAATTCCACGATGATCAAATTGACTAATTTGCCTCTGAATCATAGCATTCAACATGCTCATAAAATGAGAGGGAGAGGGCAGGAAGGACAAGTTGAGGTGAAGTTGTTCGTTGTTTTGTTCAGAGTTGAAATATGTACAGGTTATCTGCAGTTGATGCCTTGTGGTGGAAATCGCCTTGTTTTTAAAAAATGTTTTGCCTTGCGGATGATATATGCCAAAAATATGTTAACCCACAAACGTATATATTGAAAAAAACCCCCACAAACAAACATGTTTTACGCATGAGCCTCTGTGCATTGTAGCTAGCAGCAGATTTACCATGTTCGTGTTGGTCAAAGGATACAAAAGCTAATTTGTGACCAAAACGGTTTATTCAAAATGTGCTATACTTTACCTATGACCTTTTCCATCTTTATCACATACATCAGTGTTTTCAACTACGGGTCCTAGGAACACTGGGGTTCTGAGCCATCCCGTAAGCAGGGGCGCGAAAACTTCTGTTCTGCGTCCCCCTGCGTTATTGCCCCAGTGCTGCGCCCACCCCTTACCTGTGTACCAGAGTTTAAATGACACAGCGGGGGTCATTGTGACTCACGTGACCCCGACGGCATCATCAGCGGAGGAATCGGTAAGTAGTACCGAGTTCTGTGTGGCCCGGATTTATTTTTAAATGTTTTGGGGAAGAGCGTAGGGCTCTTAACCGACACGACCCCCCTCCCCTCCACCCAAAGTTGCGTTCCGGTACCACCCTTGTCCTTAAGTGTCCCTGCAATTTAAGGTCATTTGAAAATCCTTATATTCAAATATAAGAAGATTACAATGCAGTTAATCTCACGAGGCTATTAGCCGATGGGTTGGGGTCCTCACAAATGCATCTGATGTCACAATATTTACACAGGCAAAACTAAGATAATGCAGCACACACATAAAATGATGATGCAATATCTATTTGAACAAACTGTATAATAAAACTGTACTGTACAGAATGAGAATATAGAAAATACACAAAAAATCAATTATGGGACGGAAGAGTGATAGGGATCGGTATCTTGGAAGGGATAGGGAAGCAAACTATGTGAGGGATGGTAGGTGGACTTGAAGGTGTGCCTCGTGAAAGAAGCCTTTAATGTAAGTCTGGACAGAGCCTTTCCTTTTCTGCCTGTAGAATCTATGCTTAACGCAGCTGTAGGTTGGAATCCCTCGACTGATTGAAGACTGCGTTCAAGGGGTCTTGGGGTCATTTTCCCAAAATGGCCATGGCATTATCAATGTGCCTAAATGCCTCAGACAACATTTTTTTGTCTAACTTTACAGAGGTGTTGTAGTATCTTGTGCAGAGTGTGTGCCTCTTACATCTTTCAATTTTTTTCTTGTTCTAAGGCGCAGTTCTTCATTGCTCAAATCGTTGTTGAATGTGATGCCAGCAGACTCCTCAAATTTACCTTGGTTTCACTCTAATTGAGGATCTCCTGCCTGTGCAAACACTTTCAGAACCTCTGCAACCAGTCTACTGTACGACATTGGAAAGACTTGAGAAAAAGTCAGGCACAATGACACCAAAACACCATTAAATTGGTTGTTTCACCTCATCCATACCTCTCCGATGTTTCTTACTGCATGGAGAATGTTCGTTGTAACCCTTCCAAAATTCTTTTAAGGTCTGGACCTCCTTCCAATCGTTGGATAGGTATTGGCACCTTGGCAAAATGTTTGCTAAGGATAGTAGGCCGTGAATGAAGCGATAACCCCCTGATCCCATGAGGGACCGGGACTCAAGGACCCGTGGTGGGCGGTGGGGGGGAGGCGCACCATTGACAAGGAAAAGTAAAATGGTTTGGATGTTTTCTTCTTCCTCCCGTCTGCATAGTGGTCCAGTGAACACGGGTGGCAGGAGCATTGTCCAGAGCAGCAATGCTTTAAAAGCAACATTTTAGGGTATATACCGAGGGACACAAAATGTGTGTATTGGAACAAAGTCCTCAAGGCCTCCTGGTACCCATGCTTACGGTTAGACTTCCAAATCACTGGAAGAGTGTGCTATTATGCAAACACCTTTTAAATGCCCATGGGTTCTGCATGTAACAAGTAAAGGTCTTTAGATTTAAATCACCTGCAAGCATTTGAACCAAGCAGAAGCGTAAGTATGTCCTTTCAACTTGAAAACAGGCATAGAAGTTCCTCCTTTGCAATCCTAGTATTCTAACTGGGTGCATTTCTTCCAGTAGAGCCAGTCTCGACTACATTGAACATTGAAGCGTGGCAATAGCCCCCATCCTCTATATTTGGCAATTAACAGGCGAAACGTTTTAGCGGCATCCTCATCAGCACGAGCAGCTTTTCCCCAGTCCCTTTAATGTTATGCAAGTTTGCCCTGTCTCTGAAAACAGTCATAAACCCAGCCCCCACCTTGAAGTGAATTTTCATCCTTGCGACCCTTATCCATGTGGTGCTTAAGTCCCTCACATAAGACCAGTAGCTTGGCTCGAATTATGGCTAAACTGATGAGCAATGACGATGGGATTGATCTTCCAGACATTATGTTGAGGCGGGTATTCTACATCAGCAAATGCCCAGCACGCTTGCATTATTGTTCCTGTGATTGAATAGGAGCTGAGCCTTTTAATCTGCTTCTTGACCTTATATTTTAGAATTGTAAATAATTGTTGTGCGAGTGGGTTAACTGATCCAAGGCATCGTACAGATTTCTGATTATTGGTCTCTCCGTCTCTGAGCGCTTTTGATGTTGACCTTTCCTTAGTATAGTTATGTATATTTCTTTTTCACCAACTGTCCGTTTTTTACTTTAGAAAACCCAAAAAGCTCCAGCACACACTGATTGCTAGAGAAAACGAAAAAGAGTCTCGGAATTAAGCCAACATTTAATAGTGATAAAATAGAAAACAATAGGTATCACAATAGAATGCTTAATGACTTATAAACACAGAATATATGGTTCTTAAAAAAGCACAACAGTAGGGGGGGGAAAAAACAGGGAAGGGAGTGGGGA
>WSYH01009214.1:1019-26627 GCA_036426205.1 Ascaphus truei | reverse complement strand
GGGGTACGGAGGTGCGCACGGGGCGTGACAGCGGGGTACGGAGGTGCACACGGGGCGTGACAGCAGGGTACGGAGGTGCGCACAGGGTGTGCGGGGTACGGAGGTGCGCACGGGGCGTGACAGCGGGGTACGGAGGTGCGCACGGGGCGTGACAGCGGGCTACGGAGGTGCGCACGGGGCGTGACAGCGGGGTACGGAGGTGCGCACGGTGTGTGACAGCGGGGTACGGAGGTGCGCACGGGGGTGTGACAGCGGGGTACGGAGGTGCGCACGGGGCGTGCGGGGTACGGAGGTGCGCACGGGGCGTGCGGGGTACGGAGGTGCGCACGGGGCGTGCGGGGTACGGAGGTGCGCACGGAGTGTGACAGCAGGGTAAGGAGGTGCGCACGGGGCGTGACAGCGGGAGACGGAGGTGCGCACGGGGCGACAGCGGGACACGGAGGTGCGCACGGGGCGACAGCGGGACACGGAGGTGCGCACGTGGCGACAGCGGGACATGGAGGTGCGCACGGGGCGTGACAGCGGGACACGGAGGTGCGCACACGGGGGCGTGACAGCGGGACACGGAGGTGCGCACACGGGGGCGTGACAGCGGGGTACGGAGGTGCGCACGGGGCGACAGCGGGACACGGAGGTGCGCACGAGGCGACTCCAAAAGACTCCAAAAGACTATTCATGGTCCCAAGGTTCAGCAAAGTATCCGGCCGTTCCTCCTTCTCCTACCGTGCACCCCAAAACTGAAACAACCTACCAGAGACTCTCATATCCACCACCAGTTTAAGTTCTTTCAAATCTAAGGCTGTCTCACACTTTAATCTGGTCTGTAACTGTTTCATACGCCCATAATATATATTATCTCTAACTGTGCACGCAATGTCTTGTATATAATGTATACCCTGCTCATTTATGTAACTGTATTTGTAACCATGTGTTATTTGTCTTAACTCTGTGCCCAGGACATACTTGAAAACGAGAGGTAACTCTCAATGTATTACTTCCTGGTAAAATATTTTATAAATAAATAAAATAAATGTATGTATGTATATCTTTATTTATGTAGCATCATTCATGTACACATGTGACATAATATTATAACACAAGTGGGAATAAGCGCTTGAGACATGAAAGTAACAATATTAAAGGGAATCCCTGCCCCGAAGAGCTTACAATCTAAGTGGTAAGTAGCGAAAATTTACAGAGACAGTAGGAGGGCGTTCTGGTAAGTGCATCTGCCAGGGGCCACGGTCGGTGTATGAGGTGTATAGTATCAGCCACAGAGCTACTCATAAGCTTCGCTAAGGCGGCATGTTTTAAGATGGGTCTTAAAGGTGGATAGAGAGGGTGCTAGTCTGGTATTGAGGGGAAGGGCATTCCAGAGGTGTGGGGCAGTCAGTGACAAAGGTTTAAGGCGGGAGAGGGCTTTAGATACAAAGGGGGTAGAAAGAAGACATCCTTGAGAAGAACGCCAGAGTCGGGATGGTGCATAGTGAGAAATTAGGGCTGAGATGTAAGGAGGGGCAGAAGAGTGTAAAGCTTTAAAAGTGAGGAGGAGAATTGAGTGTGAGATGCGGGATTTGATATGAAGCCAGGAGAGGGATTTCAGGAGGGGAGACGCTGAGACAGATTTAGGAAAGAGTAGAGTGATTCTGGCAGCAGCGTTTAGGATAGATTGTAGGGGAGACAGGTGAGAGGCAGGAAGGCCGGACAGCAGGAGGTTACAGTAATCAAGACGGGAGAGAATGAGGGCCCGAGTCAGAGTTTTAGCAGTGGAGGGACAAACGAAAGGGCGTATCTTTGTAATGTTACGGAGGTAAAAACAACAGGTTTTAGATACATTGTGAATGTGAGGGAGGAGTCAAATGTGACCCCTAGGCAGCGTGCTTGGGACACTGGGTGCATGATAGTACTGCCAACAGTAATATAGATGGGGGCAGTAGGGCCAGGTTTGAGAGGAAGTATGAGGAGCTCCGTCTTTGAGATGTTAAGTTTGAGTCGGTGGAGGACCATCCAGGATGATATAGCGGAGAGACATTCAGAGACTTTGCTCTGTACAGTAGGTGTCAGATCAGAGGTTGAAACATAAATGTGTGTCATCAGCATAGATGTGATATTTGAGCCCTAGAGATGTGATAAGGTAACCTAGAGTGTGTAACGAGAAAAGAGGTCCCAGGACCCCTGGGGTACCCCCACAGAAAGATCGATAGAGGAGGAGGTGTTAGAAGAAGAGTCACTGAAAGTACGATGGGAGAGGTAAGAGGAGATCCAGGAGAGAGCTTTGTCACATATACCAAGAGTATGGAGGAGAGGGTGGTCCCCAGAATCAAATGCTGCAGAAAGGTCGAGCAATATGAGCAAAGTGTAATGACCTTTGGCAGAATGGAGGTCATTAGTTATTTTAGTGAGGGCTGTTTCAGTGGAGTGAGCAGTGCGGAAGCCAGATTGTAGAGGGTCTAAGAGAAAATAGGAGGTGTGAAAATGGAGCAAGCGAGAGAATACAAGACATTCAAGGAGTTTAGAGGTAAAAGGCAGGAGGGAGACAGGACGACAGTTAAAGAAGACAGGTAGGGTCAAGCTTGCTTTTTTTGAGTAATGGTATAACTGTTGCATGTTTGAAGGTGGTGGGAAAGGTACCAGAGTAGAGGGAGGAGTTGCAAATATGTGTGAGTGTAGGGATTAGAGAAGGAGGGAGAGGTTTGAGTAGATGGGAGGGAATGGGGTCAAGAGGGCAGGTCGTAGAGGGAGAAGAGGAGATCAGCAACGATAACTTCTCCCCTGTGACAGCGGAAGAAGAGTCGAGGAAGGCAGGAGGAGAGTTAGGAAGAGGTGTAGGATGGGAGGAGGATACAGGGGGTGGGGATGTCTTAATGCAGGGGTGTGCGACACTTACAGAGGACCCGCGCTCTTCCCCACAACATTTTAAGTAAATACCGGGGAAGCGTGTGAAGCCTCTGTAAGTCCCTTACCTCGACTCCGGCGGTTTCTAGCGATGCGTCACCGTGACAATGCGGCATCAAATGACGCCTCAGGGTCACATGACGTGATGTCCGAAAACGCCGGAGAAAAGATGTGGGAGGGGGGGGGGGGGCGAACAGGAGGTGAGAGCAGGCAGGGGGGCGCAGATAAAAAGGTTTGCGCACCCCTGTCTTAATTCCACCTTTAAAAAGTAAGCATAGTCCTGAAGTGAAATAGCGGAAGAAAAACAGTATTCTGAGTAGAGAGTCAAAGACAGGGAAGAATTGGCATGGGATGTGATAACGAAAGATCTGACTGAGGCATTCTGGGCAATAACAATGAGGCGATCTTGTGTGATCCAGTTGAGAGGATTGTGTGAAATCAGAGGGATCCTGTGTGATCAGACAAAGGGATCTTTTGTAATCAGCCTGTGTGAGATAGCCTCCAGTTTACCAGTAGATGTGTTTACCCATATATATATATATGTAACGGGTATTCCCTCCGCCCCAATCACAGATATACTGTGAGTGTGTGGGAACCTATGTGTTACCAGGTGTGGTTCACAAGAGACCTAAGCCTCCGCTTGTTGGGAACCTGGGGTGAGACCTTCAGCTCGATCTGGTTCACAGCGCCTCCACCTGTGTAGGGTTCTAAGAATGTAGAGGGTTGCCTACACAGGACCCACATATACAATAAACACATACACAGGAATGTATATAACCACTTTACTGTAATGCAGAATAATCACACACCTTGATAATAGTAATACTTCCCCTAGAGGGTAACTCCACAAATATAACTCAGTCCAAAGTGTCTTTCACTCCACTAGGAGTGTACCTACCCACCACCGTGTATCCCCACACTGTGTCCACAGCCTAACCCCTTTATCCCGTGGTCAGCGCTGCCACTATGTGTAATGAATATATATATATATATATGATACGTTGGTGCACTTAGGAAGATACCTGCCGAGCGCTCCTGCACTCGGGCCAGCAATCAACTTCAAAAAGGATCTGCCGCTTGGGGATCCCGTCTGCCATCCAATGCTTCCTCACGCGAGGGTCCGCCAGGGGCGATCCCACCCTGGAGATAGTCTCTGTCTCTTTAGCACAGACTTGAGCCCAAGTCTCTTCTCGGGGAGCGCAGCGTCCGCTGTGTCCCTATCTAACACTAGTACTACTGTGACAGGGTCCCTAGCCTAGGGCCTGTCCCTGTAGCACCACAAGCTGGGGAGTTCAGGACCTATCTGGGGCCTAGGGGGTTACTGGCCTAATGCAGTGGGTCATTGACCCCAGCACTCACCTCCTTCCCCTAGCTCTCCGGGTCCAGCACTGGCACTCTCCCGCACGCGCGAAATGTATCCTTTCCTGGCAAGCAGAGAGCTCCTGTAGCCCTATTGGCTCCCTGGTGTCATGGGGCCGCTCACGAGGCTCATGGGACTTGTAGTCCCGTTTAAGAGACTTCCCTTGTAGGCTAGCGTTTGCGCGCTCCTTTCTGCGCATGCGCCACTCTGCCGGGCCGCCGGAGCTTCTGCGCATGCGCGACATAGCGCAAGATGGCGGCGCCCTGCTCGGGAGCCGCCGAGAACCGCCGGGACGCCCGAACGCTCCCTGCACTGGCCCCCACCCTCCAGAAGTGCCGGCGGGTCCATCGAGTGACCCACGGCAGCGGAGGAAACGAGGGGGGGTCGCGGGCCAGCAGGCACGCAGAGGGGACGTGGCTACATATATATATATATATATATATATATATATATATATTTATCATATTGATTTCCGGTCTCATCACTGGTATCGTATATCTATGTAGCAGAGTCCTCTACTCTGCCTCCGGTGCGGGGATCTGCCCTGATGTTTGGCCGGAGCTCTGCGTGATCGGGAGTGTGGGGGTGGTCATTTTGGTGAGGCGCGCATGCACAGTGTGAGGAGTGCGGCGGCCATCTTAGAATGGCTCTGCATATGCAGCAGCGGGACTACATGTCCCAGAATTCTCAGGTGGGAGGGAAGACCACATGGGACTGTCCCAGACAATGGAATTCTGGCAACAGGTGGGACAGGATATCCTCCGCGTGCGGAAAGCCAGCGAGTCAGTCCTGACAAGAGCGAAAGAAGAAGATAGCGGACTAGGCCTAGACCTGAACCCCGTAGGCCCCAGTCAGGCCCTGAGCCACTTGAGAGAAGTGTTGCATGGAAGGCTCCAGATAGGGACGCTTGCCATTATTATTATTGCTACACCGGTGACCGAGCGTCCACACGGTGATCTGTGGCCTGGGACCAGGCCACAGTACTTTGGGACATTGTGTTAGACCCTGCGGCTGGAGCTCACGAGGAGGATCTGGACCCTTAGGACAGAGGAGAATTGTTGTCGGAGACCCCGCTGCGTGGGACCCACTCCAACACACCTGTGCAAGCGACACCTGGGTACTGGAGTACCCAGACAGGTACCCAACGTGCACCAACATTCACAGGGGCTAGTGCTACCTCACATATGGGTGGGATTTGCTGGGACGGACACCAGGGGTTATTGGTGCCACTGCACCCTCAGTACTTTGGGGGAACCACTAAGTGTTGGGGTCCCTGCTCTATACTGCGTTATATAGTACTGTGTGTTATATGTGTAGTATTGTTACAGTAAAGATCAGTTATATATATTGTGTTGTGTTATTGCTTACTGCTGTTGTATTGGTTCCTGTGAGGGGTTATCCCACCCACGCTGGGATCCCTCATAGGAGGCACTGGGCACAAGGAGATAGAGCTCCTGTGAGCATACAGGTACAGCAGCATGCATAGTTGCCCGTGTAGTTCCCTTAGGCATAGGGAAGGGGGGCTACATCTATATGTCATATTATATATTATTATATCATAGTATATATCAAGCATTACAACAATTTATTGAGAAGTCCTTCGAATTTCTTAAAAATAATTAGTTGCTTAATAATAATAATAATAATAATAATAATAATAATAATTAATTAGTAATAATATATTCTCAGTTTCTGCTAAATAAAATAGTAGCTTGCGCATGCGCAGAAGGTTAGTTATCATTGCTGAGACGCACGGTGCGTGTCAAGTCTCTACGTGACACCACGCCCAGTCCAGGGGAAGCGCACTGATTGGTTTTCGTAGTTCCCCTTCGTTGACCCCAAGGCTGACCACTCTCACACCTTCCCCCTCAGGGCTGTCATCCGAAGTGCCTGATCATTTCTACCTTTGGCAAGTCCTTCTGTATCCTGCGCACGCGCACAGTCTCCCGTGTATCAGGAGGCGCAGAGAGACGGGGGCCTGCGGCGGGTACTGCGGGTGCGGCTGAGGCCTCTGGACAGCTTGTTGTGTTCAGGCGCAGTGAAGACGCCCCTAGAGACGGTTGTCGGGGAGGTGTGGGGGCCTCGCGGACAGAGGGGAGGAGAAAGAAAAATGGCGGAGGTGAGAGAGGGAGGAGGAATGTTATTATATCTATCTCTATGTGCATACAGTGTGTGTATATCTATATCTCTCTATGTACATACAGTGTGTATCTCTATGTACATACAGTGTGTGTGTATATCTTTCTCTCTGTGTGCATACAGTGTGTGTATATATATATCTCTCTCTTTGCATACAGTGTGTATATCTCTCTCTCTGTGCATACAGTGTGTGTATATCTATATCTCTGTGTGCATACAGTGTGTGTATATATATATATATATCTCTCTGCATACAGTGTGTATATATCTCTCTCTGTGCATACAGTGTGTGTATATATATATCTCTGTGTGCATACAGTGTGTGTATATATATATCTCTCTCTTTGCATACAGTGTTTATATCTATCTCTCTCTCTCTCTGTGCATACAGTGTGTGTATATCTATATCTCTGTGTGCATACAGTGTGTGTATATATCTCTGTGTGCATACAGTGTGTGTGTATATATATATATATATATATATATATCTGTGTGCATACAGTGTGTGTATATCTATATCTCTCTGTGTGCATACAGTGTGTGTATATCTATATCTCTCTGTGTGCATACAGTGTGTGTATATCTATCTCTCTCTGTGTGCATACAGGGTGTGTATATCTATCTCTCTCTGTGTGCATACATGGTGTGTATATCTATCTCTCTCTTTGTGCATACAGGGTGTGTATATCTCTCTCCTCTCTGTGTGCTACAGGGTGTGTATATCTCTCTCTCTCTGTGTGCATACAGATGGTGTTATCTATCTCTCTCTTTGTTACAGTGTGTGTATATCTATATCTCTCTGTGTGCATACAGTGTGTGTATATCTATATCTCTCTGTGTGCATACAGTGTGTGTATATCTATCTCTCTGTGTGCATACAGGGTGTGTATATCTATCTCTCTCTGTGTGCATACAGGGTGTGTATATCTATCTCTCTCTGTGTGATACAGGTGGTGGTATATCTATCTCCTCTTGTGCATACATGGTGTGTATATCTATCTCTCTCTGTGTGCATACAGGGTGTGTATCTCTCTCTCTCTCTGTGTGCATACAGGGTGTGTATCTCTCTCTCTCTCTCTGTGTGCATACAGGGTGTGTATATCTCTCTCTCTCTGTGTGCATACAGTGTGTGTATATCTATCTCTCTCTGTGTGCATACAGTGTGTGTATATCTATCTCTCTCTGGGTGCATACCATGTGTGTATATCTATCTCTCTCTGTGTGCATACAGTGTGTGTATATCTATCTCTCTCTGTGTGCATCAGTGGTGATTCTATATATCTCTGCTTGTGCTACAGTGTGTGGATATATCTATCCTCTTCTGTGTGATAAGTGTGGGTATACTATCTTATTCTCGTGTGCATACAGTGTGTGTATATCTATCTCTCTGTGTGCATACAGTGTGTGTATATCTATCTCTCTGTGTGCATACAGTGTGTGTATATCTATATCTCTGTGTGCATACAGTGTGTGTATATCTATATCTCTGTGTGCACACAGTGTGTGTATATCTATATATCTCTCTGTGCATACAGTGTGTGTGCATATCTATATATCTCTCTGTGCATACAGTGTGTGTGCATATCTATATATCTCTCTGTGCATTACAGTGTGTGTGCATATCTAATCTCTCTCTGTGCATGCAGTGTGTGTATATCTATATATCACTTTACAACACGATTATTGGCATCTTAAATACTTTATTGTACAATGCATACAATTGTACATTATTTCTAACGCGATCCGCATATAACGCGATGTGATTCTTTGGACCCCAAGCACAGCGTTATAAGGGGGTTGAGCTGTATTTCAATCTTCGTTATCCACATCCAGAGAAAAAAATGTGTATATTGCTATAGCAATGTCCATGGACCGCTCGCCCAAACCTGATGCTTTGCAGAAAGATCCTGCGCTGGACCGGTCCCAGCCTTTTCCAGCCAGGAGAAGGACTGTTCTGGTCCGAAACGTGACGTTACTTGGGGAGCTGCGAGGTCTGCAGATTACCCTCTCCTCACACGTCTTTCACAGCCATTTACAGCGGAGGGTCTTTCTGCAAAGCATCATGTTTGGGTGAGCGTCCCATGGACATTGCTATAGCAACACACACATTTTTTCCCTCTGGTTGTGGATAACGAGGATTGAAATACATTACTTTGCTGAGATATGATTTTTGTTTGAATTGCTGGACATAGATCAGGATTATTTTTTGAGAGAGGCCGCAGAGTGAGCCAAAAAGTTGATGTTTAAAGAAATGTGATTTTTGTTTTTCTCCATGACCCGGTGTGCCTGCTTCCTGTTACCTCGCTGTGTGTGTGTGTGTGTGTGTGCGTGACAGTAGCCTGAGCCATTGCAATCTCTCCATGTTCTGTGATTGATGCACAGTATCCTTGTCCATGGGATTTGCAGGACGCGCACCCTCTTAATATCTCTCCCTTATCCTGCCCCCAGGCGGAGATCGTCGAGGGCTGCCGGCTGCCTGTCCTGCGCAAGAACCAGGACAATGAGGTGGAGTGGCGTAAGTATAAGACGCGCGCTTACCCCGGTACTTCCTATAACGTTCTTCTGCGAGCACTTAGATTACAGAAACTGGAGCGGTGATCGTTCCATAAATCATTCTTGTTCACGTGAAGTCCTGTAAGGGCCTAATTCTCCCACAATGGGCTCTTTTCCTTCTTTCTTATTTACACTGTTAAGGGAAAGAAAGCTAAATAATGATAGTCAGAGGAAGGATACAGCCCAGCAACTAACGCCAATGTCTTTATTGGAGGTAATCCATGAAAAACACACAGAACCACCTTGCTCACCATACAACGAGAGAATATATGAACGGTGCAAAGGGAAAATTACTAAACAAAACACAACTCGGTGACCAAGGGGGTCACTAAAAGTCCCTGCAAGCTGCATCATTAGTAGTATAATATAGTAACATAATAAGTACCAGTATTTAACTGGTACCAATAATTTGAAGTATATACAACGAACCAAATGGGAAATTCCCACACAACCTAAACTATGACACGACAAACACATTATTACACAATAAAAATCTGACGAAATGCATAAATAACTAATAGAAAAAACTAATAGATCCCCTAGTGGGCGAGACGGAAAATGTATGGTGATTTAGATGTATAGAACCTATACTTTAGCCCCATAGAGATAATTATGGTTAGGTCCAAAATATATTAACACCGGCTAATAGCCTCACAGAAATCATGCAAAAGAACAGCATATATACAGATGGCAAACCCATACTGTTAAGGGCTGCATAACCCAGAAAAGACATTAGTATGTCCAATTCAGATTGTAGTATTCTTATAATGGTATGATTAGGGTACAGCAAATCAAGTGTACACCTGAGTCAATATATCCCCACTATTGTCCATCAACAGATGTACTGGGCAAAGGCAGCCTGCAGGAAACATACCACATGATTGTTTTATTGCTGCCAGGACATGCTGTAGTAGATGCCCGTGAGTAGCGTTGTCTTCCTGTTCCTCAGTAATAGGAGCTGTATGCACGCTCCATCGCGTGCCCCCGGGGGGCATAGTGACGTCATCACATTGACGGTCACGTGGGACGCGACAGAGTGTACATACAGCTCCTATTACTGAGAACACGGAGAAAGATAAGTATAACTGGGCATCTACTACACGGCTGTCCCTGGCAGCAATAATAACATCATGGGTATGTTTCCGCAGGCTGCCTTTGCCCAGTAATCTGTTGAGTGACAATAGTGGGGCATATTGCTCAGGTGTACACTTGATTGCGTACCACTCATCATACCCTTATAAGAATACTACCATCTGATAATTGTGGAATACTAATGTCTTTTCTGGGTATGCCTAACCCTTAACAGTATGGGTTTGCCTCTGTATATATGCTGTTCTTTTGCCATGATGTTTGGTGAGGCTATTAGCCTGTAAATATTTTGGACCTAACCCCATATATATCTCTATGGGGCTATAAGTATAGGTTCTATAAATCATCTACAATCACCATACATTTTCCATCTCGCCACTAGGGATCTTTTGTTTTTTCTATTAGTTATTTTTGATTTCGTCAGATTTATGTGTGAATAAATTTGTTTGTCGTGTCATGTTTAGGTTGTGTGGGACTTCCCATTTGGTTCGTGTATATACCTGCAATTATTGGTATAGTTAATATACTGGTACTTTATGTATACTATATTATACTACGTAATGAGTGCAGCTCGCAGGGACTTTTAGTGACCCCCTTGGTCACTGAGTTGTGTTTTATTTTGGAGGTAATCCAGCAAGAAATGAGGTGGACCTGGAGGATGATTCAAGCGCCTAACCTTGTTTCTGATTTGAGTTTTGTTTGAAGGTAGAAAGAGAGGAGAGGAAAAAGAGAAGGAAAGGGGGGGGGAGAGGAGAGGGAAAAGAGAAGGCAAGGGTGAAGGAAAGGGGAGGGAGAGGAGAGGGGAAAAGAGAGGCAAGGGTGGGGAGAGAAGGAAGGGAGGGAGAGGAGAGGGAAAAAGAGAAGCGAGAGGAGAGGGAAAAGAAAAGGCGGACGAGAGGAGGAGAGGGCACAAGCGCCGGAAGGGGCCGGAAAAAACGGGGAGAGGAGCGGGAAAAGAGACGGGGGAGGGCGCGCGCGCGAGCACAGCGAAGGAAGGGGGAGGAAGAGGAGAGGAGAGGGACAGAGCAGGGATGGGGGGAAAGAGCCGGGAAGCAGGGGAAGAAAAGAGACGGAGCGGGGCGGCCGCGCAGGGGAGGGAAAGAGGAAGGGATGAGAGGGGAAAGAGAAGGGAGAGGGGAAAGAGAAGGGAGGGGAGAGGGAAAAGGGAAGGGCAGGGGGGAGGAAAAGAGAAGGGAGGGGAGTGGAAAAGAGAAGGGATGGGGAGTGGGAAAAAAGAGGAAGGAGGGGACGTGGGAAAAGAGGAAGGGAGGGGAGAGTGGGAAAAGAGAACGGACGGGGAGTGGGAAAAGAAGAAGGGAGGGGAGTGGGAAAAGAGAAGGGAGGGCGAGTGGGAAAGAGAAGGGAGGGGAGTGGGAAAAGAGAAGGGAGGGGAGTGGGAAAAGAGAAGGGAGGGAGTGGAAAAGAGAAGGGTAGGGGAGTGGGAAGGGGAAAAGAGAAAGGGAAGGGAGGGGAGTGGGAAAAGAGAAGGGAGGGGAGTGGGAAAAGAGACGGGAGGCAGTGGGAAAAGAGAAGGGAGGGCAGTGGGAAAAGAGAAGGGAGAGGGGAGAGGGAAAAGAGAAGGGAGGGGAGAGGGAAGAGAAGGGAGGGAAAAGAGTAAGCGGATAAAAAGAGGAAGGATGGAAAAATGTAGAAGGCACCAAAGAGCTTTAAGGATGAAGGGGAAAAGAGAAGGGAGAGGAACCGAGGGAAAGCGAAGGGCCCAAGAGGAGAGGAACAAGAGATAGGGAGAGCCGAGACCGGGAAATAGAGAGGGAGAGGAGGAGGGAAGCAAGAGAAGAGAGAGAGGGAAAAGCAGAATGATCCTGAGACAGGGACTGCGATGGAGAGGGAAAAGAGAAGGGAGAGGAGACGGGAAAGAGAAGGGAGAGGAGAGGGAAAAGAGGCCAAGGGAGAGCGAGAGGGAAAAGAGAAGGCCCTTATTTTAGGGGAGGGGTGGAGAGGTAGAGGAGGAAGGCGAAGAGGAGAGGAGAGGGATCTGAGTCGAAGAGGGATGATGTGGAGAGGTGAGGAGGGAAGCGGAGAGGGAAAAAGAGGGAGAGGGAAGAGGAGAAGGGAAAAGAGGAGAGGCGAAATAGAGGACGAGTGGATAAAGACGGACCGTGAGGGGACTAACAGGAGGAGAGGAAAGCAGGAGAAGAAGGCGGAGGAGGGGAGGAAGAGGAAACAGAGGAGGGAAGTGGGAAAAAGAGGAGGGAGGGAAAAGAGGAGGGATAATGGGAGCGGAGAGGGAAAAGAGGATCTCGGGAAGGGTAGAGGGAGAGGGAAATAGGGGTGATGGAAGGGACGAACGGGAAAAGAGGAGGGGAAGGGCACACGGTTGATGAGGGAAAAAAGAGGAGGGAGGAAGGGAAACTAAGGGAGAGGGCGGGAAACAAAAGAGGAGACGGAAGAGGGGAACGAGGAGGGCAGAGGGAAAACGGAAACAAGAGGGAGGGCGAGATACTAGGATTGGATAAATCACGCCCTTTTCGATGAGCTGAGCCATTGAGCAAATTCCATCACCTAGTGTCCTTTTTGACCAAATTCTTACTACTTTACTATTAAAGCCAGATAAAGACGGTTCTATCGGGCTGCATGCCGTGCCCCACAAGTTCTTTTGTCTATCGCCCGGACGTCCCACCCCCTTATATGAAGCTTTTCAACTCTCCGTACCTGCTCCCCTCATTTTTACCTACTCGATACGCATCATCCTCCCGCTGTGCCTACTTGGCTCGCCAGTTTTTTCTCTGCGCTTCTTCTGCGATTACTTATTTACCTTTCCCCTCATATAGTTATGGTCTATACTTGGCCTCCAGTTCGCGAATGCACCCCCAGAGACGTTCAAATGGCACTGGATGTTCCGCTTTTATAGCCTCCCACTCCTCGTTGCCCTTCAGCCCGTCAATATCCGTCCTACTACACCCTCCCCCCTTGTATTACCCGAGGAGAAAGTGTCTAGCTCCCATCCGTCGCACAAGGCTATCGCAGCGACCCAGTGCAGATTTTCCACCGGCACCTCGTGTCCTCAGACATTCGTTCTTCCTACTAGGAGCCGGTTCAATCTCTTACATCCTCAGACCCGTGTTCCGACACTCACGGACCCTACTCTGGTCCCCAGTTTTTTTTTACTGATCTTAACTTAATTTCCGCCCACCTTTCCCTCTGAGATTTTCAATGTATTATAAATATTGAGCCATGTGAGGGGGATTACTGGATGATAAACATAGGGGGAGGATGAGATCCAACTGTTAGCTGTTTGTTTTTTTCTTTTTACAGGCAACATATAAAAAATATTAGGAATGCCCCAAAAAATGTAACTGTCATTACTCAGGGCGAGGGAATCAGGCTCAGTACCGCGTCAGTGACTTATTTGTACTGAAGCAGGGGACGGAACGTGGCTGGGGTGGCACGGCGCCTGTGTTATTGCACTGTTTTTTGGGGGGTTGAATTTGTGTGGGTGTTGTTTTTAGAACTTTTTAATTGGGCGTCTAAGTGTTTATTTTTAGTACGTTCAATTTGGTTGTTGGGTGGCATGGGATTTTCATTTCCACTCGCAGCCTTTTAAACCACTGTTCTCTTGTACATAAGAAGAAAAGAGGAGGAGAGGAAGAATAAAAAAAAAGAGAGAGAGAGCGAACAAAAAAGAGAGCGGGAGAAAAAAGAGAGACAAGAATAGAGAGCGACAAAATGCAAAAGAGAGAGAGAGTAAAAGAATATGAGCGAGAGAGCAAATAGGACGAGGCTGAGGAGCGAACAAAGAAAACAAAGAGAGCGAAAAAAACGAGAGCCAGAGGAGAGAAACAAAAAACCCCTTCTCTCTCTCTCCCCCAACTCTCTCTCCCCCACCTCTCTCTCTCTTCCCCCCCTCTCTCTCCCCCCTCTCTCTCCCCCCCCGTCTCTCTCTCTCCCCCCCCCTCTCTCTCTCCAGCTCTGGCGGAAATCCTGAGCGTCAAAGACTTAACGGGGAAGAAGCTCTTCTATGTTCTTAATATCAGACTTAAGTGAGCAAGCATGGCAACCTCTAAGGACGGATACATGCCTGACACAACTGGGTTCCAGTAGAACACGCTCCTTGGTCACACGTACTACACCCCTCTAGGACTGTCACACGATAACTGGCTGACACCTCTGACTGTCACACGAGTTACATGGGATGATCAGATGTCCAGGATCTGGCAGAATTGATTGACGAGATACCTGGCCTGGTACCTTAAGACTGATCAGATATACATCCCGTACCTCTTTATGACTGGCACACATAACATGGCCTGGCCACTCTTAGGACTGCACACACCACCTGCATGGCCTTGCAACCTCTAGATGGACACACACATGATGCCTGGGCAACCTGGACGTCCAAGTGCATTCTGGCACTTTCATGGCACACACACATGCATGGGCCTGTTAAACCTCCTAGGACTGGCACAAACCAACAGCTGCTGCCGTGGCACCTACTAGGACTGGCACACACACACAGTGCATGGCCTGGCACCTCTAGGACTGGCACACACAACAATGCAGCTTAACGGGCACCCTCTAGCTGGCACACACACAATGCTGCGCCGGACAACTCTAGGACTGGCACACACACATGCAGGCTGCCCCCTGAAAACACACCATGGCCAGCACACTCTAGGACTAACACACACACACATACATGGCTGCACCGTCTAGGACTGGCACAGATATACATGGCCTGGCACCTCTAGGACTGTCACACGGATACATGGCCTGACACCTCTAGGACTGTCACACGGATACATGGCCTGACACCTCTGGGATTGACAGAGATACCTGGCCTGGTACCTCTAAGACTGGCACAGAATATCCATGCCTGGTAACCGGTGTCTATACTGGCACACATCAGCTGGCCTGCACTCTAGACTGGCACCACACAATCCATGGCCTTGGCACCCAGTCTTCGGACTGGCACACACATCATGTGGCCTGGCACCTCTAGGACTGGCACACACACACATGCATGGCCTGGCACCTCTAGGACTGGCACACACACATGCATGGCCTGGCACCTCTAGGACTGGCAACCACACATGCTGGCTGGCACCTCTAGGACTGGCACCAACACACATGCATGGCCTGGGCCACTCTAGGGACTGGCACACCACACAGATCGCTGACCTGGCACCTCTAGGACTGGCACACACACATGCATGGCCTGGCAACCTCTAGGACTGGCACAACACATGCATAGGCCTGGCACCTTAGGACTGGCACACAACACATGCATGGCCTGGCACCTCTAGGACTGGCACACACACACACACACACACACGCATGGCCAGGCACCTTAGGACTAACACACACACACCATACATGGCCTGGCCACCTCTAGGACTGGCACAGATATACATGGCCTGGCACCTCTAGGACTGGCACACAGATACATGGCCGGGCACCTCCGGGCTGGCGCAGAGGATAGTCTAACAGTATTTGATGCTTCTGCTCTCTCCCCCTTTGACCCTCAGTTAATAAGCGGTTAGATGAGTGGGTCACTCATGACCGTTTAGATCTCAAGAAGATTCAGTTTCCAAAGAAAGAAGCGAAAACTCCGACCAAGAACGGATTGTCCGGATCAAGACCGAACTCGCCAGAGAGAGATGTGGTGAGTGACACTCAGGGGAATGGTGAGTCTGTCCCTCCCCCGCAGGGGGACACAGTGACACAGACAGTATGAGTCTACCCCTCCCTCCACAGGGTGACACAGTGACATAAGATCAGCTCTGAGTACGTACCCTCCCTCCACAGGGTGACACAGTGAAACAGACAGAAGGGAGCTATGAGTCTGTCCCTCCCCCCGCAGGGTGAACAGTGACACAGGACAGAAGGGGCTATGAGCTGTCCCTCCCCCGCAGGGTGGCACAGTGACACAGACAGAAGGGAGCTATGAGTCTGTCCTCTCCACACCGCAGGTGCGCACAGTGACACAGACAGAAGGGAGCTATGAGTCTGTCCCTCCCCCCGCAGGGTGGCACAGTGACATGTTGCTGTATATGTCACATTAATGTTTCTTCACACAGAGGAAGGTTCCTGACCTAATCATCCCTCCAGCAGCTGTCCCCTCAGGAGGAGGGAAATCTCTACCAGTGCCGGTAACATGCCTTTTCTCTCCTCTCTCTCTCCTCCCCCATGCCCCTCTCTCCTCCCCCGTGCCCCTCTCTCTCTCTCTCCTCACCTCTCTCCTCTGCCTACTCCATAACAGACACCCCTTTCTCTCCCCGCCATCTCAGAAACGGAAAGTAGAAGTGGTATCGCCAGCAACCCCCGTTCCTCCAGCTCCAGAGACCACCCAGGCCTCTGTCTTCCCGCAGGTAAGACCCCCAGCTAATGATACCGCGAGTGTCGTGGGTTCCCACCTTCCCTCCGTCATCATTAAATATCGCGGCCCAACTTACCCTTAGAAACCCCTCTGTGCTCTTTCCTCTCCCCCCACCCCTAGTAAAAATCCCTTCTACCCTATTCTGCACTAACCCCAAACTTCACTGTCGGGAGAAACATCTGTGATAATGTTTTCCTGTAACCTCTTAAATATGGCCGCCGCCAGGTTCCCCTAATCCACTCCTCCAAACCCGGCCCCCCATCTGTCTGGCTTTGGGATCACTGCAGATTCTTTCATCTCCTATAGGGCTGATTTCTTCCCCCGCCCGTCATGAGAGCAGCGTGTGGGGTATATTCTGTGGGGTTTGTCCTGGGCTGTGAAGGATCTGCTAGCCTCGGCACGAAAACCCCTATAAAACAATTCCCCTATAAAACAATTCCCCTAAACAATTCCCCTGACGCACTGTTTAGTCCGGCCGCACTGCAGCAGATTCCACCCTTGCAGCAGTTGGCAATTCTCAGGGTAGCCATCTTTTTAATGTACTGAAACAGAGGATATTGCCGCTCACCAAATGTACGCAAAATATATACATATAGATAGGAGGTGCATACGGGAATTATCAACATATGTTAAGGCAGGGAAGGGTTAAAAGGAAAAACCCAAAAGAATTCCTATTTGCACTCACCTATACTATTAAATGGTTGGGAAAGATTCAATCCCTGGGTATGGAAAAAAAACCCATATACCATTAGTGAATACAGTAAAAATAGTTTCTTAAACAATTATGCAAAGACAAAGACAATTGTTAAAAAGAACAGGGAATGGGTGCAGAGAGTGGAGTGTCAATCGGACCTAGTTATAGTCCGCACGAGCTCAACAGCAACAAATAACCTATTTTTACTGTATATCACGAAATGGTATATGGGTTTTTACCCAGGGATTGAATCTTTCCACAATTTAATAGTATAGGTGAGTGCAAATAGGAATTCTTTTGGGTTTTTCCTTTTAACCCTTCCCTGCCTTAATCTTTTTAATGTACCCTGGGTGAAAAATCTGACCCCAAAAGGGCGAGGGAAAGGGGGTTGCTGATTTGCTGTGTGGATCTTTGTGTGCCCCACTATACGGGTGCGGGCCCAGGAAGAACCGACGCACCCCGACTGCCCACCTGGAAAACGGAAGTTCTAACTTGCCTCGGAGGCGGAGAGGTGAAGAGGGCGACCCTGACAAGTTCACAGCGTTACTGACTATAACCACACACACGGGGTTGGAGTTCAAGGATGGTGGAGGAGTATCCCAGGTGCCTTATTGCCCGGGAAGAAATGTCAGTGTGTTCAGAAACTCCCCACCTCCCTCTGTATATGAGCGTGTTGCATGTGTATATCCGATACTAGGCTGCCTCCCTAGAAGATGGCTGGTCAGTGAAAGTACTCGAGGTGCTGTGCGCCGCTGGGATGAGCCCCAAGATAGGACTCATTCCGCGGTAAGAATGTATCCTGTACGTCGCTGTAGCCTTTGTAACCTACCGGCTGGTTTACTGGTTTCCAACCTTAGTCCTCAAGGCCACCAGCATGCTCAGTCAAAGACTGTGTTGAGCAGGGATTCCTTAAAACGACATGTTTAGGGCGCATTGAGGACGACTTGGCCACTCCTGCTTATAAACCCACTTTACAAGCATGTCCTCATTAGCATACTCAAGCTGCTTTAGCCTTTTCAGAAGTGTCGAGAGTGAGGGAGGTTCTAAACTCTTTCAAAAAAAATAAATTAAATTGCTTCTGACGTAAACAAGATATAATAATATTATAATATATAGGACCTCCCGTGTGGGTGTATATATCTATACTATGTCTCCCTTACTACGAACCAGGACGCTGGTCTGCCCCGTGGACGTCTCCCAGCTCTGCGTTTGTGACGCACGCGCGTACCCAAGAAGTGCTGCCACCCAATATATCAGTTTATGTGGCGGTCCCGGAAGAGCGCAGGGAAGAGGTATGCAAGACTGTCCAGTCCTCCGGCGGGGTTTGCGCTTGCACTTGGCCCCGCTCTTTTTATAGGAACTCCGGTTTGGAGGGTTTTTTTTCTTCTAGTTTTTTGGTGTTGACATTTTCTTTGGAAATCCGAGTTAATGCCGATGTCACGGAAACGTCCACGTGTGACTACGTCAGCGGTGCGCAAATGTGGGGCGCGACCCCAGGGGGGGCGACACTGCTGAAGGGGGGCGCGGGGTTACAGAGGCCACGCGCTTAACGAAGGCACTTGAATTAAGTGCCGTTGCGAGCTGCAGGGGGGGCCTCTGTAAAACCTAATTTACCGTGGCTCCGGCGGCTTCCTCCCTGGTCGCCATGGCAACGCGGCGCCAAAAGGACGTGCGAGGTCATGTGAAGTCACGGTTGCTATGGCAACGTGACGTCAGTATGCCGGAGCGCGGGTAAGTTGGGGTTGGGAGGGGGGCGCGGAGAAGTGAGGGGACAGCCGGCGGGGGACGCAGGGAAAAAAAAGTTTGCGCCCCCATGGAAACTACGTATTATGCGTGTGATCAGCAGTCCTGAACGAGGGCCCCCGAACGCTGCAACGCGGCTCATTATCGGCACAATGGGGCCGGTCGCCGCACAATGGGAGCCATCGACGGGGCCCTCGCAAACGCGCACCCGGGGACCGCAACTCGCACACGCAGCACCCCCGGGGCCGCTCGCCACACGTCGAACCCGGGGCCGCCTCGCACACGCGCCACAGGGGCCGCTCGCAAAAGCGCACCGGGGCGCTCGACACGCGCACCCCGGGGCCGCCTCGCACACGCGCACCCCGGGGCCGCCTCGCACACGCGCACCCCGGCCATCGCGTGATGCACAACCAGTGTGTAAAAGCACCGGCATCGCGTGGTGTCACAACCAGCGTGTAAAAGCACGGCCATCGCGTGATGACACAACAGCGTGTTAAAAAGCACCAACGGCCATCGCGTGGTGCAAACCAGCGTGACAAGCACGGCCATTCGCGTGTTGCACAACCAGGTCGTTAAAGCACGGCATAGCGTGATGCAACAGCCAGGGTGAAAAAGCACGGGCCCATCGGTGATTGCCACACCAGCGTGTAAAAAGGGATCCGGCCAATCGCGTGATGCACAGCCAGTGTGTAGAAAAGCTACGGGCCACTTCGCGTGAATGACACAGCGTGTAAAAGCACCGGCCATCGCGTGAGGCACAAACCAGGTGTAAAAGCACGGCCATCGGTGATGCACAACCAGACGTTGTCAAAGGACCGGCCATCGCGTGATGCACAGCCGAGGGTAAAAGGGACGCCATCGCGTGATGCACAGCCAGTGTGTAAAAGCACCGGCCATCGCGTGGCACAACCAGGTGTAAAAAGCACGGCCATCGGTGGCTGCACAACCAGCGTGTAGGTGTAAAAGCACCGGCCATCGCGTGGTGCACAACCAGCGTTGTAAAAGCACGGCCCATCGCGTCGCATGCACAACAAGCGTGTTGTAAAAGGGTACCGAGCCATCGCGTGATGCACAACCCAGCGTGTAAAGCACCCGGCCATCGCGTGTATGCAAAACAGTGTGTAAAGCACCGGCCCATCGCGTGGTGCACAACCAGCGTGTGTAAAAGCACCGGCCATGCGTGGTGCACAACCAGACGTGAAAAGCACGGGCCATCGCGTGCTGACACCAGCGTGTTAAAAGGAACCGGCCATCGCGTGATTTGCACAACCAGAGTGTAAAAGCACCGGCAATGCGTGATGCACAACCAGTGTGTAAAAGCACAGCCATAGCAGTGGTGCACAACCAGCAGTGTAAAAGCAACGGCCAACGCGTGATGCACAACCAGTGTGTAAAAGCACCGGCCCATCGCGTGGTGCACAACAAGAGCTGTAAAAAGCAACCGGCAAATGCGTGATGCACAAACCAGAGTGTAAAAGCACCGGCCATCGCGTGATGAACAACAGCGTGTAAAGCACGGCAATCGCGTGGTGCACAACCAGCGTGTAAAAGCACGGCCATCGCGTCGTGCACAACCAGCGTGTAAAGCACGGCATCGCGTGATGCACAGCCAGTGTGTAAAAGGCCACGGCACTCGCGTGAGCCAACCAGCGTGGTAAAAGGGGACCGGCATCGCGTGATGCACAAGCCAGTGTGTAAACGCACCGGCCATCGCGTGATGCACAACCAGCGTGTAAAAGCACCGGCCAGCGCGTGGTTGCCAAAGCCGGCGTGTAAAAGGACCGGCCATCGCGTGAGCACAGCCGTGTGTAAAAGCACGGCAGTCGGGGTTGCACAGACAGAGTTGTAAAAGGACAGGCCATCGGTGATGCACAACCAGACGTGTAAAAGGCCGGGCCACATCGGGGTGCACACCAGCGTTTGTAAAAAGACCGGCATCGGTGATGCACAACCAGCTGTAAAAGGCCGGCCATCGCGTGATTGCACGCCAGTGTGTAAAAGCACCGCAATCGCGTGGTGCACACAGAGGGTAAAAGGGATCCCGGCCATCGCGTGATGACCAACCAGTGTGTAAAAGCACACGGCCATCGCGTGGTGCACAGCCAGAGTGTAAAAGACATCGGCCATAGCGTGATGCACACAGCGTGTAAAAGCACCGGCCATCGGAGTGGTGCAACAACCAGCGTTGTAGGTAAAAGCCCGGCCATCGCGTGATGCACAAAACCCACGATGTTGTAAAAGCACGGCCATCGCTGGTGAGAACAACCAAGGGTGTAAAGCACCGGCCATCGCGTGGTTGGCTGCACAAAAAGCGGTTAAAAGCACCGGCATCGCGGTGGTGACACAATCAGTGTGTAAAAGCCAACGGCCATCGCGTGCTGCTACAACCAGCGTGTAAAAGCACCGGCCATGCGTGGTGCAAACCCGTGTTGTAAAGCAACCGGCCATCCGCGTGATGCACAACCAGCGTGTAAAAGCCACGGCCCATCGCGTGGTGCACAACCAGTGTGTAAAGCACCGGCCATCGTGATGCACAAATAGTGTTGTAAAAGCACGGCCATCGCGTGATGCAACAACCAGCGTGTAAAAGGCACGGCCATCGCGTTGAGGCACAGTCAGTGTGAAAAGGACGGCATCGCGGGGTGCAAACCAAGCGTGTAAAAGCACCAGGCCATCGCGTGATGCAAACCAGCGTGTAAAAGCACCGGCCATGAGGGCGGTGCAACAGCCAGCGTGAAAAGCACTCGGCAAGTAGCATGATGCAAACCAGTGTTTTCGTAAAAGCACCGGGCCATCGAGGTTGCACAACAGAGTGGTAAAAAGCACGGCCATTGCGTGTGAATGCACAGCCAGGTGAAAAGACAAAGGCCATCGCGTGATGCAAAACCAGCGGAAAAGCACCGGCCCATCGCGGCGGTGCACCAACCAGGTGCTGTAAAAAGAGACCGGGCCCATGCGTGATGCACAACCAGGTGGCTAAAAGCACCGCCACGAGTGATGCACAACCGAGCGTGTAAAAAGCATCGGCATCGCGATGGTGCACAACCAGTGTGTAAAAGACACCGGCTCATGCGTGATGCACAATAGTGTGTAAAAGCACCGGCCATAGCGTGAGGCACCACACCGCGGGTAAAAGCACCGGCATCGGGGGGGGGGGGTGCAAACCAGCGTGTGTAAAAGCAACCAGGCAAGATCGCAGTTGGATGACAGACCACGTTGTTGTAAAAGCAACCGGCCATACGGCGTGATGCAAAACCAAGAGTTTGTAAAAGGCAACCCGGGCATCGCGTTGATGACAGAAACCAGCGTGATTAAAAGCACCGGCATCGATGTGCGTGCAAACCAGCGTTTGGTAAAAGCACCGGCATCGCGTTGCTGTGCACAACCAGAGTGTAAAAGACCGGCCATCGCGTGCGGTGCCTACAGCCTAGCAGTGTAGAACAGCACCGGCCCATCGGTGTGAGCCAACGAAGGTGTAAAAGCACCGGCCATCCGTGGTGACCCGCGGCTAAAAGCACCGGCCATCGGATTGAGGCACAAAGCCACGTGTTAAAAGACCGGCATACGCGTGGTGCACAACCACCCGTGTTAAAAGCACCGGCCATGCGTGGGAAAAACAGCGTGAAAAGGGAGGGCAATCGGGTGCCAGCGTGTAAAAAGGACCGGCTACAAGCGTGGCATGGCCTGCACACCACGTGGTAAAAGCACCGGCCTATACGAGTGGTTCGCCAAACGCAGTGTTGTAAAGCACCGGCCGATCGCGTGAGCACAGCCAGGTGTAGGAATAGACACCGGCTCCATCGCGTGTGTGCACAATACCAGCGTGTTAAAGGACCTGGCCTCGCGTGGTGCACAACCAGGTTAAAAAGCACGGCCACGCGTGATGAAGAAACCAAGCTTGTTTGTAACAAGACCGAGCCATCGGTGGTGCACAGACCACGAGTTAGTTAACAGCGACGGCCATCGCGTGGATTGCACACCGCGTGTTAAAAGAACCGGCCATCGCGTGTTGCAAGACGAACCATGGGTAAAAGCCGGCACTGCGTGTGATGCAGCACCAGCGAGGTTTTAAACACCACCGGCCATCGCGTGTGCAACAACCAGCGTGTAAAAGACCGCATCGCGGAGGCCACAACCGCCGGAACTGAGCGCCCACCTGATGACCAGCAGGTCTAAAACGCACGGCAGCCATCGCGTGATCGCACAACCCAGTGGTTGTTTAAAAGACACCGGCCATGCGTGATGGACAACACACGTGTAAAAAGCACGGGCCATCGCGTGGTGCACAACCAGCGTGTGTAAAGCTACTCCGGTCCACACGTCAGCGTTGCACACAGCGGGTAAAACATCCGGCCATCGCTGATGCACAGCGCAGCGTGTAAAAAGCCACCCGGCCATCGCGTGATTGAACAAAACAGAGGTCAAAAGACAATCGGCCATCGCGTGAGGCCCACGTGAAAGCGGCCACGCGTTGATCACCACCCTGAAAAGCACCGGCCATTCGCGTGATGCACAACCAGGTGACTGAAAAGCACACGGCCATCGGTGATGCACAGCAACCGGTGTAAAAGCACGGCCATCGCGCCGTCGCTATGCACCACCCCGCGTGTAAAAATGCAACGGCCATCGCGTGAGTGCACAAGCCAGGGTCATTAAAGCACCGGCCATCGCGTCGTTGCACACCGAGTGTTAAAAAGCACCGTGGCCATCGCGTGGGATGCACAACAGCTGTGTAAAAGACGGATCTTCCGGGGCTCAATCAGCGTTCGTTAGCGACCACGAATGGTGCACACCAGCGTGTAAAACGCAAACCGGCCATCGCGTGTGATTGCAGCAGCCAGCGTGTTTGTTAAAAGACGGCCATCAGCGTGGTGCACAACCAGCGTTGTAAAAGGACCGGCCACGCGCTGATGCACACCAGCGTTGTAAAAGACAACGGCCATCGCGTGGTGCACAACCAGCGTTGTAAAAGCCACCGGCCATCGCGTGATGCACAACCAGTGTAAAAGACCGCGCCATCGCGTGGGCACCACCAGCTGTGCAAGGCACCGCCCGGAATCGCGGTGTGCACAAACCAGCGTTTGTAAACAGCACTCGGCCATGCGCGGGATGCACACAGTAAAAGCGTGTAAAGACGATAGCATCGCGTTTGTACCACTCAGTATGGTATCTAGTCACTAAGCTCTTGTACCGGCCATTCGCGGTGTTGCACAACCAGCGTGTTGTAAACAGCGACGCCATCGCGTGGTGCACAGACACGGTGTTTAAAAGCACCGGCCATCCCGCGTGATGCACACCAGGCGTGTAAAAGCCCGGCCATCGCGTGTGCACAACCAGCGTGGTAAAAAGCAACCCGGCCTAGAGTGGCTTGCACAACCAGGTGTAAAAGCACCGCCATCGAGCTGATGCACAAGCCAGGGGTTAAAAAGCACCCGGCCACATCGAGCGTGATGCACAAACCAGCTGTGTTAAAAGATCCACAGGCCCTCATCGCGTGCTGCGCAACAACCAGGTGGGTAAAACGACTGGCAGCGGGTGTTGCACAACCCCAGCGTGGTAAAAGCACACGGACATCCGTGTGCACAGCCCAGAGTGAAAAGCCGACCGGCCAATCGCGATCGGCACAACCAGGTGTAAAAGCACAGGCCATCGCGTGGTGCACAACAGCGGTTAAAAGAGGACCCGGCAATCGTGGTGGCCACAAACCAGGTGTAAAAGCACCGGCCATCGCGTGATGTCAAAAACAGGTGTAAAGCACAGGCGACCATCGCGTGGTGCACAAACCAGCGTGTAAAGATAAATACACCGGCCATACGACGTGTGGCACACACCAGCGTTGTAAAAGCACCGGCCATCGCCGTGAGTGCAACCAGCGTGAAAAAGCACAGGCCATCGCCGTGGTGCAGTAAACCCATCGCGTGGTTGTATACAAGTCACGTGAGCCACGCCGGGTGCCACCGGTATAAAAAGAACGGCCAGGCGTGGTGCACAACCAGCGTGGTAAAAGCACCGGCCATCGCGTGGTGCACAGCCACAGTATGGTAACAGCACACGGCCATCCCGTGCGTGATGCACAACCCTAAAGAGGATCGTGTCAAGCATGGTAAAAAGGTCTCTCCGCCATCACGTGATGCACAGCAGGTGTAAAGGGGAACGGGCCATCAGTCGCGTGGTTGCACGACCAGCGTTGTTAAAAGGCACCGGCCCACGCGTGATGAGCACAACCAGCGTGTCAAAAGCACCGGTCCGTATGCCAGCGAGTAGGAAGCCCGCACATAGTGACACAGCCAGTGTTCAAAGCACCGGCCATCGGTGATGCACACACCGCGTTTTGTACAGGAACCAACGGCCATCACGTGTGCAAACCAGGTGTAAAAGCACCGGCCATGCGTCAGTGACCTGCCAACCAGTGTGTAAACAGGCTCACGGCATTAGCGGTGTGCGAACAGGTTGTTGTAAAGGCACCGGCCCTCCGTGGTGCACAGACAGGTGTTAAAAGGACCGGCTCGGTGAGCACAGCCGCGTTTGTCAAAGCACGGCCATCGCGATGAGATGCAACCAGGTGTAAAAGCACCGGCCAGCGCGTGATGCACACCAGAGGGTTAAAAGCACCGGCAATCGCGTGATGCAAACCAGGTTGTAAAAGGCCCGGCCATCGCGTGATTGTGCTGCCACCACAGTGTGTAAAAGGCCCGGCATCGGTGGTGCCCACGCGTGTGTCAAAGCCCGGCCATCGCGGTGGTCAAACCAGCGTGTCCAGCACCGGCCATCGCGTGATGCCCCGCCACGTTGTACGGC
>WSYH01009213.1:0-26632 GCA_036426205.1 Ascaphus truei | reverse complement strand
ACACACACACTGACTGACACACATACACACACACTGACACACATACACACAAGGAATTCACACTTAGTGCAAATAGCTAATACAGGGGATGTGTGCCGAGCACGCGCATTCTAAGTCAAATTTATTTGCGTTTTGTCACTGAAATTGTATTTTGATTTTTAATTAAAACATCACCAACACAAATACAATTTCTGTGACAAAAGTCAAAGAAGTTTCACTTACTATGCGCGTGCACAGCACACACAGCTTTTTTTTGGTATGTATTTTGTACGGTGGATTAAGTGAGAGTGGGGTAATTGACGGAAGGTAGGGGCGAGTGAGAGAAGGGAGGGGGGCGGGAGTGAGAAGGGAGGAGGGCGGGAGTGAGAGGAAAAGAGGAGTAAGAGGGAGTAAGAGTGAGACGCAAGGGATAAATACATGCAAGGCGGAACGGGTGGAGAGTTAGTGAGATGGATGGGAGAGAAATACATGGGTAGATTGTAGGAAATAGAGGTGGCTCGTGAGGTGTGAAATTTTGTGACTGACCCCTGTCGAACCTATTATGTGTCAGCCAAATAGGGGTTCCCCGAGATTTTTCGAAATACTTCGAGGGTTACTCCAAACAAACAAGGTTGGAAATCACTGGACTAATTTGTATGTGGTGAGATCTTAATCCACACACAGAGACCAAGGTGTGGCAGCTGAAGTTGAGCAGTTCCATGGATCCTAATAGTAAAGTGCTCACTTCTTGTGATTTTGTCACTGATGCATGATGTTCTTATTGTAAATAGGAGTTCTATTGCGTGGCTGAGTATAGTTAGTGTCTAGTATCTAAGTACACAAAAGTTATGGGGACTAAAAAAGTGACAATCCTTCCAGCATACAGCAAAGATGACAAAAAATAAAACCTTTTACGGGCACATTCACATGTCTTGGGTTCGCAAGCTAGATTTCTGGACCTGTCTGAGTGACTGATCTATTAATATTTTGTAATCTTTTCTAGTGCAGCATTTACACATGGAACCATCGTTGTTTCAGATACAACAGAATTGGTGACTGAGCATGTCAGATTCAGAATTCTTATTGAGAAATAAAGTAAAGAGATGCCTTAAAAATGTGTATCTATGTCATTGGCTGGAAGAGTTGTTGATAAAGCATTGCGTGGTTAAAAATTGGAATCTACATTTTCTTATGCATATTAATGTGACGCGCAATTTCTGAGACCCAGTCCTTGGTGTCAATTATTCTGAACCTCTTGCTAGTTTCTGATAAGTCTTATGTCAATTAGATCAGTGACGTGTCGAATTCCTTTTTTGTCATTATTGCTATTGAATGTGAAAAGGAAGAACATTTCACTTGAGAAGTGACCTTCAATTCTGTTCTCCACATATTCCTCCTTCATTGTTCTCATTCCTGACATTTATCCAATTACCTTCTTTAAAACAGTTCAGTACCATGCATAGGTTTGAATTGAACAGCTCTCAGATATATAGATATTCTTGGTTACACACGTACTGCTGGGTCAAAACCACTACAAATAAATTCATGGGGCACACACTTGTATTTTACATGACCTCTAAAGAAAAGAAAATATTAATTGAGAGATCTATAGTAGGTCCTTGTCTTTCATAGTCATTAATTAGTTGTTAAACGGGCATGATTAGTTGTAAGTCATTGTTTCATTGTGACGGTGCTATCAAAGGAATTGTCCTTTTTGTTTTGTGATACAAATGTGATGAACTGTATAGCTGAGGTTGTCGGTTAATAATTAGCCAGTGCTTACTTTAACAGATTTAGTGACTTCTCAACCATATGTTTGTATTCCTCTTTTGATACTTGTGGTCGTTGTTGTTTATTGCTCTTAAACACCCGCTGTGCAGCATCATCATCTAATGGCCTCCAAAGTCTAAAGGGTCGATTTTGGTGTTTGTTTCATGTAACTTTTTTTGCTCACTTTTCCCCCCTTGAAATTCTACATGCTATGGCTTGCTGAGGGTTTAAAAATGCAATACATGTCGCTGTCTTGTGCAGATGATATAATTGATAAGACAGAACGCTGATTGTTTTGTTTCTTCTTTCCAACAGGTCATCTTGATAGAATTTTTACCAAAGACACCGATTTTTCGACCAGATTAGCATTCTTTTTTTGTTCTGTTTTGTTTGTAAAGACTTACTTAAGTATCTTGTCTTTCCAATGGTGCCTTGCTTGGTGCTTTCCCAGCGGTGACAAAGCAATGGTTCCACACAATCTTGTGTTTTTTTTTTATTATTCTTTATACATGTTTTATCTGTTGCTTTTTATTTTTTATTTTTTTCAAAAACACTAGCCATACAGCTCCACTTCTTAGTTGTCACCTTTTTGAGTTTTGCCATCATTTAATATATTCTGCTAGTGAGCAGAGTTTCTGCACCATTAATATTGTGCACATCGACTTCATATGACTTCATATGTCTTCATATGCAAAATAAGAGTTTCATTCAACCCAGCCATAGTTTATTCTCCCACGAGGGCTACATTTCTTCTTTCTGTTTGTCTTGATTTTTTTCTATACTAACCTGCCATCTGTGGAGCTGCATTTTCTTCAGTTACATTTTGGGAACCAAGATGTCACTGCACCATTAGGAATCTCTATTCATCCAAGAAGAAATCCTGTCAGCTGGTTCTGCAGAAGATGATTTTGTTCTTCATTACATAGAAGACTCATGGAAATATTTGCATGTTTCTTGTTACTGTAGCTCAGGACCTCGTTGTGTTAACATGACATTTTGGTGGGTAATTCTGTGTACTCCTGCAAATAAAACCCAGTAACATCAATGGAATTTTCATCCAATAAAGGCCTGAAACCCTTCTTGGGAGCATACAGAATTACCCCCTTACCTTCGTTCTGGATGAAACCTTCTTTCCTACACTTTAATTCCATGTTTTGTTTACCAAGTATTCTGCACAAAAGTGGAATGCAAAGTCTCCATACAACTATATATTATAGTTTGTATTTAGTTTCAAATGCAGTTAATCATTAGGGCACACAGAGTAATTATATTGAAATACAAGTTTTGGATAATAGATGTTTCTTGCACAGATTTCTAGGTTTACATTGCTTAGTATTATGCACAGATGAAACTCAAACTTGGATTAGGCCAGATACATGCTAGCTGTGGCACAGAAACTCACCAGTATATGTTTGTGTTAATATATTCATTCTTTGATTTTGAATAGTTTTTATTGAAATTGTGGAACTTGGGAGTAATCTTAACATTTCTATATTCTCATAAACGAGTTCTAAAGCTGGGGTATATGATGTGTAGCATTTTAAATACTGATGCTCTGTTTAAAATGGTAAACTTCATTGTTGATTACAACTACAGGAGCTACGTAAAGGAGCTATCCAAGCAATATCCTATGTGGTTTTTTTTTATTAACTAAATCAGTTCTGTAGTATTGGATAATACTTACTATGAATCGGCAGCTTAGGTAATTAGTTTCAATAAAGGTAATGAAAAGGCTGCTTATATAAAACATTTTTTTTAAAGATGCTTGGATTGCCTCTTTAAAGCTCTTAAGTATACACGTTGTTGTTTTTCTTTACCGCCAATAAAAGTACATTGTATACATCAGTGGGTGGTAGGTAATGAACTGTTTTGTTTAAACAAAGATGTAGGAATTTGTAACCTCTTATAAATTCCAGCTAATGGAGACGATATTACAGAAATGAACACATTCTTAATCTTGTAATTATGAAAGGAAGTATAGCCAGTATTTGCATAATGTGGGTAAATTCAACCTGTATAAAAAGCATTTGTTTGACTCCCTGACTTTGGTTTTCTTTTATTATGTAATAATAATTTTAACTCTTGCTCCAGCTGTTAAACTTTTTTTTTGGTGCACATCCAATGCTGGCAATGGTGTGCAGGCTCGCCATTAGCTAAGGAACATCAATTGTACAAGACTCCAATGTCCATATATGTAGTTGCTGTATGAAGCTTGGCCTAGTTCTGTTTTGTCTTCCTATTTGTACATTATTAAAATGGGCAAACCTAAACATCGAAGGAATTTTTTTTTTATTTGCTCTGATGGATTGAGTTCCTGTAGCGTGACCGTCGGCTGTATGATCTAAATGTATTTTAGCCTACACCATTTCCTAAAATAAAAGTTTTATTACGTTTTTATTCAAATGTTTTCAGCAGTAGGTACAGAAGGAAGAATGGGTAACACATTGTACATTACTTTAAAAAAATGTTAAATGCGGGTTTTAAAAAAAAAAGTGTGCAAAATATTAGAATTTAATTGACGCTTTCATCAAATAGGACACAATATGGCTGCCGGGGTCAGGCTTGCTCAAGAGGCCAAACGAAAGCTGCAACATCAGGGTGACTTTCAATTGGTGACTCCAGAGCCATATATTTATTTATTTTTGTCTCAAACTCCGCAATAAAAAAAAACTAGAAATTGCTTTGGTCAGCTGCAGGGCTCAAGAACATAATAAAAACAAAAACAGACGACCGCTTTCATTGGCGATGACCGGCTATAGTATCAAATGTCTGCTTCCATACCCAAAATATTGTATGGGTGAATTTGACATAATGCCCAGGACATACTGTATATCTATATCTATTTATGCATACTGTTCATCTCTATGCCCAGGACATACTTGGAAAAGAGAGGTAACTCAATGTACAGGCATACCCCGCATTAACATACGCAATGGGACCGGAGCATGTATGTAAAGAGAAAATGTACTTAAAGTGAAGCACTACCTTTTTCCCACTTATCGATACATGTACTGTACTGCAATCGTCATATACGTGTATAACTGATGTAAATAACACATTTGTAACATGCTCTATAGTCTCCCCGCTTGCGCACAGCTTCGGTACAGGTAGGGAGCCGGTATTGCTGTTCAGGACGTGCTGACAGGCGCATGCGCGAGCTGCCGTTTGCCTATTGGGCGACATGTACTTACTCGCGAGTGTACTTAAAGTGAGTGTCCTTAAAGCGGGGTATGCCTGTATTACTTCCTGGTAAAAAGTTTTATAAATAAATAATATGTTTACGTCGCAGTAGAACAGTGCTGGTGTACTCAATTAGCACAAATACAGTGACCCTGTACAAAGCAAAGGCTCTGCAAACAATACATTTGCCGTTTATTGCATCACGTAAGATTTGAAATCGGGTCTGTGCCGCCAATGAATCAATTTTAATCTGAATTAAGATGCTCATGGCTTGAATCACAATGGCAGTCATTCTAATCTACCTACCTATGTAAATACAATGTATTGGATAATTTTGAAATTCGATCTGGTTTCACACTTCTACATTTATAAATATTCGCCACCTGATTATTTTTTTATAAAAACAGAAGAGGTGGAGGGGACATATACATGGTTATAATGTACCCTGGAACAAATTGTGCATTTATTGAAGTTGTACACACAAAGGTATTATAAATGTGTAAGACAGTGGTAGTCCTAGAAAGGTATAACAAGGTAAAGAACTCATACGGTAGATGTAATTCAATACTTTAGAGTGTCATTCTTGAGTAACAATATATTTTTGTTGTCTCTGGTGTATGATTATTGGATAATGATTGTCCTTTCTTATAGTTGGTTCATTATAGAATCTTTTCTCAACTGAACAACCTGAAGGAAAATAATTGTCAATTATATGACTGACTGCTGTATTGTTACAAGAGATTAGATGAACATTACATTATAATCTCCCCTTACCTAAAATAAGTACTTGGTTAACATGAACTTTAAAAAAATTATCTAGTAAACGTGTTCACTTTTGTCCTAAATGGGACTTCCTTGAGGGAAAGATGCAACTTCGCATTTCGTGCATCTTCATTGTACATACAGGCTTATACTTACAAAGCAGTCCTCTGGCATTCGTGCTGGAATACTCATTGCAGCCAATTGACTTTAAGCTGTAAGGTGTATTCCAGCGCAGGAAGACTGTTTAATAGATATTTCCCACAACTGTTGGACATCAAACACTTTTTGTCTATAAAACAATCATAGCCATTTTGAATTGTGCCAAAAAAAAAAAAACAGATTAAAACCAAATGTCTGCTACAATAGAAAATTCAATCTTTAAACCTCCCAGAAGCTTTGTCTAAAAAAAGAAAATTAATGGTGTAGCCCTTGAATGTCTTAATCTGAGATGTGTGGTTTTTTTTTTTAACGTAATGGACAGTTTTGCAATACTATTTAATGAATGAGGACAGACTTGTAGGCTTATAAAATTATGACCTGCAAGTGCTCACATTAGATTTAACCAAATACTTGTGCTTAAAAGATCAGGAAGTGCAAAGAATGTGTAACAATGCTGTGGAATGCTCCACTCATCTGCTCTGCCCTACATAGCTTTGATCTCTCGTTCTGCTCCAGTGCTCTACCCATAACTGTCTCCTTTCCACCCCTTTCACATCATCTGCCTTCAATTCTTTTCCCTCACTGCCCCTCCTGTGGATCTCCCTCACTCTCCGCATACGCCAAGTACCTTCTCTCCCCACCTGTCCCACACCCACAGTCGCTTCTACTAACCCATTGTGGATAAGCATTGCCATCTACTGCACTTACTCCAACTGCTGTCTCTGTAACTCTACCAACGTACCACTTAGAGTGTAAGATCTGTGGGGCAGGGATTTCCTTTCCCATGGTCAGATTTTGTTTGTTGCACCTATATTGTATTGTCTCTCTTATAAAGTGCTAGGGCTGCCTCTTATACCCTCTAAACGTACTAGTTACATAGTAGATGAGGTTGAAAAAGACATGTCCAGCAAGTTTAACCTATGCTAAATTTAGACGACATACTTTATTCTATATTTGTAATTGCAGTATTTTGATCCAGAGCAAGGCAAACAAAAAATTCCAGTGAAACATCCAATGATGTCTCATAAGGGGAAAATAAATTGCTCCCTGACTCATTACTGGCAGATTTCTCACTGGATCAACATCCTTCCCATATTCTTATTTGGTATGTCCCTTTATACCTTTAATATCTAAAAATATGCCCAACCTTTTTTTTTTATAGATATTTATTGTATCTGCCATCATAGTCTCCATGGGTAATAAATTCCACATTTGCCCTTACTGTAAAGAACCTGTTCCTTTGTTGTTGGTGAAATCGCCTTTCCTCTAACCTTAAGGAATGATCGCGTGTCGTTTGTTCTGCCCTTGGGATGAATAGTTCTTTTGAAAGCTCCTGGTATTTGTTTTCCCAGGTGAGGGGAGCATAGGATATTCACAGCAAGAATATTTAAAAGATAAGAGAACACAACATAGTATGACCAATGCAAAATGAGGTCTGGGAAATATGTAGTGTGTGCCAGTTCACTCACAGATGGTCATAAAATATAGGGCATATCAGAGACTCAATCTCTGATGGAAACAGGATTGCTGGAACACACACGAATGGTGCGGCAGTCTTCCAGTCCCAGTCGTGGAATAGAGAAAACTCTCATGGCATAGTATGTATAAATAGTATAAATTATATACAAGGGGTAAAAAATACACTCATTTGAAAATGTGGTCAGCGTAATGTATGGGGTCTTTGTAATCCCTGGTGTCCCTATGGTCAGTGCAGCTATCTCTTCCGCGCTAAAACTGGATGTGACATCTATTACAGGCGTAAGTGGTATGACACGACTCTCCCAGGTGCCAGGACTTTATGGAACGTACATGCGCAGTCACGAACCTTTCAGAAATGGACGGATTCAATGCGTTTCACTGGTAGTTTCTTCAGGAATCTTATCTTAGATGTGCCTTATGGTATATATACCTTAACATCCAATTTATCAATAATTAAATAATAGGTAACAGCGATTATAATGCCACTCCATACATAATGGCATTCACAAAAATGTCAAATACTTCTTTGCAACAATGACCTGACTTGGACCCATAGTTGGCTGTATTCAATTATAAAATGGATATAATATATAACCTTCACAACTCCAACAATACATCAAACATTATTAAAATAATACATATGAAAAGCGGGGCAATACCTACACATGGGAAGATGAAAAAGTGGGGGGGGGGGGGGGGGGAATAGGACAGAATAACTAAATGGCACAAATAAATTACATCTGAATAAAAGCGATACAAACATATTAAAAGGACTGGAATGACTAAAAATTATAACTGATTGTCATGAAAGCCCCCAAATCTATATCCATATTAAGTCCACTTGGGACCAATGTGTGTAATTTGTGAATCCAGACAGTCTCTTTTGGCTAACTGGATCAGTCTATGGGTATTTGTTCAATACCTTTGTAGGATAGATATTTTGGATTGGATAAGGTGGATCTTAAAATGTTTTGAAACAGAATGTGTCAGTACCTCCTTCTTTATATTGCCAAGGTGTTCTAAAATTCTGACCCTTATTGGTCGGGAGGTACGTCCCACATATTGGAGGCCACAGGGGCATTCCAACATGTACAGCAGGGCCCCGCTTCTCGGTGCTTCGCTTTTCGGCGATCCGCCGATACGGCAGCACCGAGAAGGGGGCCGCCATGTTGGATAGTACGCCGCGCATGTGCAGAATGGGCAGTTACGCCCGGCGCGCATGCGCAGACCATAGGCCGCGCATGCACAGAACGGCGAAAACACCAGTCTGCGCATGCACATAACTGAAAATCGCCAGATCTGCTTTCCGGCGATTTTCACTATACGGCGGGCCCCTGGAACGGAACCCGCTGTATACCCGGGGCCCTCCTGTATATGACAAACGGGGATTTACAGTTTATATATTCCTCTATTAGAAACTCCTCTCCTGTATGGTTGGAGCTAAATTTAAATTTTTCGGGATTTTTGTGTACACAGGCCTTACACATGATACAACCATATAAGCCTTTTGGCTTACTAAGCCAATTGGAATTTTGGGTCATTTTCTTTTTAAATGCTATTGGTGCCAATCGACGCTTTAAATTAGGCGCCCTACTGAATAACAAGGTTTATAAGGTTAATGGTCTCTGAGTATAGGATCATTCCCCAGAATGTGCCAATATTTATGTATGATGTTCTTCATTTGTATGGCTTTTCTATTATATTCTGTTATAAAAGACATATTAAATGTATTTGGTTCGCTGGCTGGATTCCAAGATGTAATTGTTAAAATGTGTTCTAGTTTTAATTTTTTTTTTATCAACATACAGTACTAAGTCCAAAAATTCAACCTCTGATTTACTAATATTGGTGGTGAATTTCAGATTCAAATTGTTGTATTGATGTGGCTAAAAAAGAGATCCAATGATTCTTGGTCACTCTGCCATATAAAACCACGTCATCAATGAAGCGATGCCATAATGCCAGGTTCGCACCGAGCTTATGGTTGGACCAGACAAAATTGTCCTCCCAATGACCCCTGAAGATGTTCGCATAGCTCGGTGCAAACCTGGTCCCTATGGTGGTGCCGCATTTCTGTAAATGAAAATTTTCATCAAAATAAAAATATTTTTTTTCTAACTTAAAAGCTATGGATTCTAAAATGAACTCAATTTGATCTATATGTAATTCCTTATCTGCTTTTAGGATATTTCTACTGCATCACATCCATCTTTATGTGCAATCAATGTATACAGAGAAGTGACATCTGCCATACAATAAAATCATCTTGCCATACAACTTTTTCTAATGTCTAAAATATCTGTAGTATTGCGAATATAAAACTCAAAGGTTTTTACATATTTGTATAAGAAGCAATCTAAATATTCAGAGAGATTTGTGGTGAGTGTGTCTATACCTGATATAATAGGTCTTCCCGGTGGGTGGGTGAATAAAATGGAGGGGGGGCGGAAAGTGTATTAAAATAATTAAATGCTGTTGAGAGTGATGCAGAATTAGAGGCTCCATCCCAAAATGATGTCCTATGCAATTGTACCGCTCAGTAAATATGTGCCTACGTCACTAATATATTTATTTGTGCCCTAATAAAATTGGTTTTCAAAATGGTTTAGGTCGTCGTATTAAAATTTACATTCAGGTCTTTAATGATCTTGTACATGTTCATAGGAAAGGACAGTTGGGTTGGTGTGCAAATTATAAACTGTATTGGACGTGATGGCAGCAAAACGGTTAATTTATTCTGTGACAAACCAGGTGATTAATGACTTCACATTAAGTTTGAAGCGCTGGAAGTACAAAAATATTTAGCAGCAGAAAAACCTGTCTTAGGTGTGAAACTGCAATAACTTTATGTTCACATTTAATGAGGACTTGTTAGTTCATTTATATTTCAAAGGTCTAAAATAAATCATTCGTTTTGCGTCTTTGGGGACATGGTAGAAAATAGCATATTTATAAACCATTTTTTTTTTTTTTTTTCACCGTAGCATCTACTAATTATCCTGAATAATGGGATTTCCTTGGATTTCTTGTTTGCTCTTGTAAAGAAAACCTACAGCCTGTGCACAGAGATGGGCGAAGCACACGCAGCGATGTAATTTCACTTTGCAAAGAACTGTGATACAATGTAGCTTAGCAAAGAAGCGCACGAGAGATTTAATGTAAGCCAATTGTGCACTTTTGTAGGGGGAAAAAAGGTAACTTCATTGTGAGTTCATTTTAACATTTTTTTTCTTTTCTTTCCTCTCAAAATATCTCTTCTTGGCATTGTGTGAAATCCTTCCAGGCAAATGCTTATTCCGTGCAGGCTTCTGTTCTGCTAAATGCTCTCAGTTCTCCTTTTGCAATCAAGATTATGTTGCTAAGGAGATTTTTTGCTTTTATTATGCCATTGATTTGTGTTAATACGTTTTGAATACCTCTCGGTATTCTTCCGCAGACAAGGCCAAAAGAAAAACTTCCCCTGAGTTTGGGCATTTACATTACAAATGGAGCGGTGGTGTAATGAAGCCGATATAAAGTGGGCAGTTGAATGGAAACTAAAGAAGGGCACTCAAGTGAGTAATGAAGGAGTGGGCTAGTACAGGCCTGAGTCCACCTCCTCCCAGCTTCAGCAAGAGGCTCCAAGCAGGGAGAGGGCGCCTCCCTGTGCACAGACCACCCACCACACACAGCTCTGCACTGTTAACCCGTTAAGAACTTACACTCTTCTCCTTTGCCCTTGTTTGAATTAGCCCTTCTTTTCCACCTTACTTCACCTGACCTGATCCAGGGTGCCTCCCGAAATAGGATTATTCCAGTCCGATCTCTGATGCTCTGGCTGAGCAGTTTGCCCCAGCCCTCCCCCCCACCCCCCTGGAAATCCTGGCATCATGGCAACATATCTTTGGTGCTCTGGCCTGCATGACAGAATCAAAACGATTATTACGCAGTTAGTTAATGAGAGCGACGGAGAATTCAAGGATCATACAAAGTGTGCGGAAGCTTAACTCCGTAGCAAGCGGCGAAGGGGTTAATCAAATCTATTGCAGGAGCATTTCAAATGAAAAACCTCGCCCATGGCTGCTTTACTTAATCTGGGCGTTAAACCCCTTATACAGTAAAATGGCTTATGATGTCGCAAAATATACACTGTGATTTTGTTCAGAATTTTAATCTGTACAGTGTCTCTGGAATTTCCAGTCACATGACCGCCACAGGAGTGATCACGTGACTGCCACGGGAGTGGTCACGTGGCCGCGCAGGAGTGATCTCGTGACCGCCACAGGAGTGATCACATGACTGCCACAGGATTCACGGAGACTACACTTTTTTGTTTCGATCAGGCTGATCTGTTGGTTAGCCCAATCATCTTCTAGAACAAGGGTGCGCAAAGTGGGAGGGGGGGAGGGGGCCGCTTACAAAGGCCTTGCGCTCTTCCCCAAAGCATTTAAATTAAATGCCGGGGAATTCGCAAGGCCTCTGTAAATTCACTTAAGTTGTCTCCAGCGGCTTCTGGCGACATGTCGCCATGGCAATGCGATGTCACATGACGTTGTGATATCAGAAACGCCGGAGACAAGGTAAGGGTGGGGGAGGAGAGCAGGCAGGGGGCGCAGAGGAAAAAGTTTGCGCAACCCTGCTCTAGAAAACGAGCACTTTAAAGGTCAATAAGCTCTTTGTGCTTTATGCAATTATTTTCTTTTCTGTCATTTTTTATGCTACAATAAAAGGCAAAGAAAGACAGAAAAGCTAAAAAAAAAAAATAAAAAAAAAAAATAACAAAAACCGATCTGAAGAAGATGGTACAAAGGAAAAGAACAAGAAAGAAGGGAAAAAATGGCACCGCGAAAAGGAAAGACAAGATAAATTGGAATGAAGGAATATGAAAAAAGCAGCGGAAGGGAAACGAGACACAACCAACCACATTCATCGACAGGCCTGGCTAGTTTTAGTGTTAATGTTTAAGAAATCTGAAACATTAAAGTGTTGTTTTACAGAATAGTTACCAAGAGATTGCCCTAATTATTGTTGGAGAATCCCATCTACCTTTAGTAATGTTGTAATAACTATTCTTGCTAACATTACTCTTGGTGAATGTAGCAGTACCCTTGAGGGAAAAAAATGCTACATTGTTAGTGATCTACAGTAAATGATTACATCTTGCATAGAGTTAGTTCAAGGCCTCGTGTTTTTTGAATCAGAAGCAGGATTATGATCTGCCCAATAAAATATAGATAATGGCACAGTGTCCTACATTGTGCAAACAAGAGCCGGGCGCTTACCTTACGTGTTGTGTCAGGGTGGGGGGTGCAGTATGATGCTTGAATAACAAACCAAATGGAGGTGGTCTCTCACAATGGAGTCTGTTAAGGATCCCTGTGCTCAACCCCAGAAAGGGGTTTCCAAAGCCCTTGTGGGATATAGAGAGAGAAAGAATAGGGGGAGCAAAAGGGTTTAGAGCATATTAACCAGCAATAACAATCTCAATACAGGTCACTGTCTCTGGAGTGTCAATATACAGATGATAAATCAATACTCACACGGCCCTGTGTGAGCAAAGTTGCATAGGGGTGTCTTGATTTTGGGGGTCTGGTCTGTCCACGTAGTTAGTGGGGTTAAGGGTATACATAAGTGAAGCAATAACCATAAACACTTACACGGCCATGTGTAAGCACAGTTGTTGAAAGGTATCTGTGGTATACACCTAGATTGCCCGTCCAAAGTAATCCCAGGGGTGCTGTGCACGCTGCTGCTGGCAGGCAGGGGGTTAAATACGGGTCTCCGTCACGGTTCTCCCGTCCTGGGGTTCTTTCCCTCCCCGTTTCAGCAAGGGTAGTGAGTGAGGCAAAATTACAGTGTGATATCAGCAATGATCTTTAAAAACGTAAACGTTTATTAAACATTGAATATTGAATCACAACAAATGCACTCACATAAAATAACACTGTCCCGGCGTGCTCCCGTGGCTGTGGTTCGCAGGTGTTCCTGGCCGCACTCTCCTCCGCGTCCGGAGTCGGAATAGATGGCGGTTCCTGGCGCGGCTGTGTCTGCAACTGCTTCCACCAGCTACGGAAGCCCCAATAGTTCAAAAGTCTTCACCGAAATAGAGCTACGCGTTTCGCCGTGTAAAACGGCTTCCTCAGGCTCATTTTGAGTGCATTTGTTGTGATTCAATATTCAATGTTTAATAAACGTTTACGTTTTTAAAGATCATTGCTGATATCACACTGTAATTTTGCCTCACTCACTACCCTTGCTGAAACGGGGAGGGAAAGAACCCCAGGACGGGAGAACCGTGACGGAGACCCGTATTTAACCCCCTGCCTGCCAGCAGCAGCGTGCACAGCACCCCTGGGATTACTTTGGACGGGCAATCTAGGTGTATACCACAGATACCTTTCAACAACTGTGCTTACACATGGCCGTGTAAGTGTTTATGGTTATTGCTTCACTTATGTATACCCTTAACCCCACTAACTACGTGGACAGACCAGACCCCCAAAATCAAGACACCCCTATGCAACTTTGCTCACACAGGGCCGTGTGAGTATTGATTTATCATCTGTATATTGACACTCCAGAGACAGTGACCTGTATTGAGATTGTTATTGCTGGTTAATATGCTCTAAACCCTTTTGCTCCCCCTATTCTTTCTCTCTCTACAGTGTCCTACATTGCCTGTGAGTTATAATAACACTTGGATTTTTAATTGGCATTAAATATGGTGTGTTTTTTTTTTTGCAGTAGCTTGGCCCCAGTTGTGCAGCTGTATAATGCAGGCTAAATTCTAATTGCAATTCAGCTTATGCTTCCAAATAAAGGGGCTGTCATCTAAAATCGGCACTGGATTAAAAAAAAAGTGTGGGCACGTTTGTGTGTCCTATAAACATCCTATAGTATTCACCCCCGTCTGCATGTTCTGAAGAAAAAACTAATTTTTTTTTTTAAGATGTATATTTTTGTACGTTCTGGGAAAGATCCAGGTGCCGATGTAATAGTGCCAAATATATGGAAAAAATATATCAAACAAATATATCCAGCTGTGTTTTGTGACTTGTAAATCTTGTGTTGTGGCTGGCCCGGTTTTTTTTTAGTATTAGGTGGGAAACAGGTGGTCTCCAGAGCTGAGCCCCATTAACTTCAGCTCCAGAGCCCCTCCCCCGATAGTAGCCCTGACTGGACATGCAACATGGCGACTCAACTCTTCTGCAGCCCAGGAGCCAACAAGAATCCGCATCTTCATCCGTCGCAGTTTCTTATTGGGCCGCGGGACCTTTAAACATGATATAGAGGTAAGTATTATTTTCGGAAGTATGGTGACTCCCCGGCTTCTCTCTTAGAATGGGTTTAAAACTTCTTTTTTTTTTTTATATATATAAAGGAAATGCTCCTTTAAGATCTAATGAATCAAGTAATCAGAATTTTAAAAGGTTGCATTCTGGAACATAAGCTGAGTTAAGGTACAGCTTTGGGGTAAAAGGATGTCTTGCAAGGGCTTACTCTGTCTATATTCACATCATGATACTTGTATGTTCTACAGTGACTTCCCTTTGCCATGGTACGTGTTGAATGTCTTGACCTAAAGGCTTTGAGGCTATTGTTCATGGATGAGGATGAGGGGAGGAGGTCAGCTCAAGAACCTTTCTCAAGTTGTGCGAGCCAAATCTATTAACCCCTTGGTTGCCAGAGGCAGCCAATGGGGTTAGATACAGTAAGAGCTGATATCTTTTGGCCTGGTCAGCTGACTATGAAAGCATGAAAATTCTAATTTAAGCGTCCCTCCAATGATATGCCAATGTATTGTGGAAGAATTACACTGCAAAGGGTATGCAACAAATACAGAATTGTTTACAACACATGCTTTTTATCTGTAGTCCTAACATTTATTACATTTACTTAGGTTTTTTATTCTGCATGGACTTGTTTACAGGGCTTGTCTCAGTGCTGCGTCTAGCATAATAATGATAATTTTATGTATATACTTATATGGCACTGACAGAGGACATTATGAGATAACCCAGCCACAAAGAATCCAGAAGAAGTTATAAAGGAGGTACATGGAACTGAAGATAAATATCTTGCATCATCACACCCATTACATATTGAGGCAATATTCCCCCCTTGCTACTCTGCAAAGTTTGGTTCTATCCCCTGTCTCTTAGCTGGGTTATGTTTTTCCATCTTCACTTTTCTTTGGAAGGGATAGGAGAACAGTAAATGAAAAAAGTATGTTAAGTAGGGGACATGGAATCCACATTAAAACCCCAGTTCTGTCCAGATAACTATAAAAAAACATATTTGTACAGACTGCTTTTTCGTTCCTGCTAAGGCCTAGGGCATAGTAAAATCAGCGTCGCTGAGGCGGACTGAGCCGCGCTGAACAGATGCACAAAGCCCCTGCATCTGTAATCAGCGCGGCTATAGTTTATCCCTCCGCATGCGCGCTGATGCGTGCGGAGGCTGAGAAACTTTCCCGAGACAGGCCGTTTTGAAATTTGCCGCTCGGGGAAGTGGAGGAGCGGTCACGTGACCGCTCCCATCCAATGGGAGCGGGGGACTAGCCCCGCCTACCGCTCCGCCTCCTGGTACACCCCCACTCCGCCCCCGCCCTGCCCCCTGAGCGCGCTCACTGCCTCGCCTGCAAGGACAGGAAAAGCATCATTTTCACAGCAGGCGAGGCAGAGCAGGAGCGCGCCTCAGCGAGCTTCAAGCCACTATGTCCCAGGCCTAACAAACATTCCTACAAAATCCTCCAGCAGTTTTTGGTTTAAGAAAAACAATGATATAAAAACCATTTTGGGCTGAAGATAATATGTATATTCGCCAACATATATTGTCGGGCCCAGGAGAAATATAAGAAGCAAGCCACCCTCTCCCTCAGCAAACTGGGGGTGGAAAAAGGAGGTATGGGCATGGGGGTGGTATGGGCACAGAGGGAGGTGCCCTAAAAAAAACAACATCCAGATACAACTAAAGTCACTTAACATAACCGAACTAATTTCCCAAACCACATGGACAAACCTGATATAGCACAACCATTCCTTGCTAGACTGGATTCTCTTCTCAAATCCCAGCAGAATCCAATCCTCTGGCATCATTCCTGATATTTTCAGTGACCGTGCAATAGTGTACTGTGTAAGGATAATCAGGCCACCCCAATCAAGCCCTAAAGTTCTCCTCACTAAAACATTTAGAAACTTTAACCCACAACAGTTTCAGGCTGACCTTACCAACTGCCCATGGCACAGAATCTGCTTAATACCCGACCCCGATTCTGCGCTCAATTATTTCCAATCAGAGTTCTTAAAACTCTGTGATACCGGCTCTTAGCCTCAAAGCTCAGGGGCGCCAGAGTTAAATCCCAGATAGCCAGTATTCAGACAAGGCAGGTCTCATACATAGAAAAAGAGATAGCGCAGGAATTCGCGGATTTTTACTCGGACTTATACAACCTCCACCCCCCAGACCAAGACCCGGTCAGCCTCCATACAATCACACAATATCTAGAGCAATGTAACCTCCCATCCCTATCCGCCGAGGAGGTAGAGAGTCTGAACAAAAACACATCCCAAGAGGAACTATCTCAAGCTATTAGCTCACTCAAGTTAGCCAAAACTCCGGGCCCGGACGGCTTTTCGAACTCTTACTACAAGATGTTCATGCCGACCCTTTCCCCCTACCTACTAGATATGTATAATTCCTTCCTTCAAGGGGAGCCGATTCCCGCCACAATCACAGCAGCAAATCTAGCTATAATTCATAAGGAGGGTAGGTACCCGCTCCTTTGCGGAAACTACAGGCCCATCTCCCTGTTAAATACCGATCTCAAAAGCTACAGTAAGATCCTGGCAAACAGGCTAAACGCAATTCTCCCTAGACTCATACATGGTAGATCAAGTAGGCTTTGTGTCCGGAAGACAGGCCTCCGACAACACCCGCAAAATTGTGGATATAATTGACCACGTGCATCTCACCGGTACCAAAGCAATGATTCTGAGCCTTGATGCTGAAAATGCGTTTGACAGAATCAATTGGTCCTTCCTAGACCAAACTATGCTGAGGTTTGGCTTCTGTGGCCTTTTCCTGGAGGGTGTGAGAGCCCTCTACCAAAACCCAACAGCGTATGTTAAATTATCAGGCGGATTCTCAGACCCAATAAAAATTAGGAACGGGACCAGACAAGGTTGCTTGCTCTCCCCCCACCTATTCGCCCTAACTATTGAGCCCCTAGCAGCCAAAATCAGAGAAGAAAAAAGCATTAAGGGGATCCAAATTGCGGAAAGAGAATACAAAATTTCTCTATTCGCTGACGATGTGATTCTGACCCTCGCTGACCCCCACACCTCCCTCCCCAACCTTCAAAGGCTACTGACCCAATTTGGGTCAGTCTCTGATTATAAAGTGAATATGGACAAGTCAGAAGCCTTAAATATATCCCTCCCAGCCCAGACGTGGAAACTCATTCAAGCTAACTATAAATACAAGTGGAGCTCCACCTACATTAAATATCTTGGAGTTAAAATCTCCAACTCCTATAATACCCTCTTCCAATATAACTACCCGCCCCCCCTATTCGATCAGATTAAAAAAGAACTGACCTGGAAGCATGGAAAAAACACCAAATGTCATGGTTCGGGAGAATGGTTTCCGTAAAAATGAATGTTCTTCCAAGGTTATTGTATAACTTCCAAACCCTCCCAATTGCGGTGCCACAAGCGGCGCTAAAGAACATTCAATCACTACTGCTCCAATTCATTTGGAATGATAAAAGGCCAAGGGTCCCAAGATCAGTGATGCTCTCTTCAAGAGCAAGTGGAGGTGTGGGGGTTCCCGACATAGTCAGGTATTATCTCGCAGCACAACTGAAGCAGGCTGTAGTTTGGAATTGCGACCCGGCCTCAGCCTGTTGGCTCGTAATAGAGTCACATTACGCGCGCCCCCACTCCCTCCAAGTGGCATTATGGACCACAGGCGGTAGCGGAGCTGGGCCAGAGAGGTTCGACGTTGGAGCAATGAGATGCACGTGGGACGTATGGCTTAAAAGCAAAGGGAAGTATGGTCTGTTAGCTTCCCCTTTCCAGCTCACTCCAATCTTTGGGAACCCCAATTTCGCACCAGGGTGTTCCCCAAGACAACTTGACCAATTCCAGAGTCACAATATTAGGATGGTTGCCGATCTGCTGCAGAAGGAGGAGATCTTAACTTATCAGGCGCTAAAGGATAAATTCTTGATCCAGGGTCTCCACCTGTTCAAGTATTTACAAGTTCGTCGCTTCCTATTATCATTATCCCCAACCTCCAAGTTCCCCCCTCTAACCAGATTTGAATCCTCATGCATTAAAAACACCTACCAAAGAGGTCTGATTTCCGAGATATATAAGGTGTGACATAGTCCAAAGATGTTAGGCAGCTTTCTGCCCCATTTTAGAGCAGAAAGTGCAGGAATAGTTAAAAATGATCCGTTCCACAGCTTCCCATTAACTCAGGCAGCTGGATGGAAAATCCAGACCACAGATTACTATGGCTCTAGTTCTCCCTCACCTGCTCTTCTAATCACATGCACAGGTACTTAGAGCAGAGAGGTTTTGCATTTCACTCTCTCTCCTTAGAGCCTGGGGGCTGGGGGTGTCGCTGCTCTCCTGCATCCAGTATCGAGGTTGACGGCCTCTCCACGTATGACAGTACCAGAGGATTTGCCTGGACACCACGAACAGATAAGACAAAACAAATGATTACTGCTGTTGCTAAAAGACTGTGCTGTATCTTGTGTCCCTAAATGAGAGAGCATTGTTTTAAGCTGGGGAACCAGTTTAGTTGGCCAGCAGCTGTTAGAGAGACTGATTCTGATGTGTAGTTAGATCCCTGAAAGGGATAGGATTTGCTTATATGATTTTGGTTTTATTTCTTGAAATAACAGTGTGGGAAATATTGTAACACTGAAATGTGTGAACTGCTGAATGAAAGTATCTGAGTACCTCTAACCTACACATGTTAAAGCTGCAGTACCTTAATTGGATGAAAATAAAGCAGGCAGAAGCCTGAGTTAAGCAGCATAATACTTTGCATGATCCTGTTTGTTGTATAATTAACCCTAGAAGACTGTGTCGGGAAGAACCCAGACAGACGTCAGCACTACAAAAGAGGGGCGTTTGTCACATATGGTGGAGAATGCGGGTCGACACTAAAAAGTCTGTGGGTTTGCAAATAAATGCGGGGGTTTAAAATGGCCGCCCAGCTGAACTAAAGTACAGATGCTATGAGTGAAGTCTGTCCCACTGTGTATATAAGTTGTGCTTCTAGCATACACAGAGAATGTGCGAAGTGTGGATGCAATAGCACCTTGAACCCAAACAGAAAACCAAAATGTTTTGCTGAAGAAAAATTGCATCTAGCCAGTGCTGTTTGTAAAGCTAATGCCTTTTGCTGAAGTGAGTGAATTTGCAGCTAGCAAGTGCTGTATGCAAGTTGCTGAAGTGAGTGAAATTGCAGCTAGCAGATTGTCCCTGCCGGGTTTCTAAAATGGCCGACGTGAAATGTTTGTTTTGTAATGTACATAATCATGAAAAACAGTGTCCCTTCAGGCCATACGATGATGATGGCGACTCATATGTGGCCCCTGGAGGAGAGCCGTACCCACAGATGAATTTAGTATGCTGGGCCTGTCATAAAGTAGGTCACATGGAAGATGTGTGCCCCAAAATTTTCAAAGACAAACAGCTGCAAAAACAAGCAACGCCCTATGAGTGCAAGCAAGATGTGGAAGCTGATACCAGTGAGCTTGTGCCCAGTACCACTGATATCTCTGGAGCTAATAAAGCAAAAAGAAAGAAGAAAAAGAAAACTGTTCCTCAAGTCACAGGGGAAGGGACCGAGCCACTTGAACCTGCGCTGTCAGGACATGCGTCAGAAAGGCGCCAAGATGTGCTGCAGACCGGAGTGACCGGCAGAATTGTCACGGGAACAGTGGCAAAGGAAAAGGAGGAGCAAAGGGAAGCTGAATCCTTGAACCAGGATAAAGAGGCTTTGGTTTCTGCACTCCAAGCGGCCCGCCATGATTATGAAGTCCTGCGGCAGGGATGGATGAAGGAGCGAGAATGTTGGAAGAAGGAGCAAGAATCTAACAATAAGGTGCGAGAATGTTGGAACAAGGAGCGAGAAGCGAACGCCGAGTTACAGAGGTGTATACTTCCAGCTTTACAAGAGCACGAGGCTTTGAAGAAAACAGAGTCTCTCTTACGGAGTGAGCTGGAAGAGGTGACGACTAATCTGGAAAAGGCCAACATCGTAATTGCCAGCATGGATGAAAAACAGATTAAGTCTGACAAATTGATTGCTATCCTAAAACAGAAATACGGGAAGGCTCTACAAGAGGTTCATGCGCTCAGCACAGAGGTGCAACACTTACGCCTGGAGGGCCACGGTCTGAACACAGAGCTGGGAATGTTGAAGCAAACCCATGAGAATGCCCTAAGTGAGTTAGAGACTGTAAAGCAAGAAAATGAGACTCTGAAATTGGAAAATTCAGATTTGACTGACCAAGCAGAAAAAGTAAAGAAACAGTTGACTCAGGAAAAATTAGAAGTGCAGGAAGCACTGATGCACACTCAGAGCCAGCACCAGGAAGAAATGGACGCTCTGAGAACAGAATTGCGACATGTATGCACAAAACAGAATTCTCTCGTGGAGGAACTTAACATTTTGAAAAAGGAGAAAAGCATTAGAATAATTCAGAAGCACTGCAAAGCTCTTGTCCAAGGAAGAAGGGAAAGAGAAAATTATCGGCGTAAACACGCCGCAACTATCATCCTACAGGCTGCCTACAGAGGGATGAAAATTCGTCAGTTCAATCACCGGAATAAAGCAGCCTGTGTTCTTCAATCATTCTACCGTGCCCGCATGGTACGAAACAGGTTCCTCATTATGAAAGGAGCAACTATAAAAATCCAGTCTCTGACTAGGATGACACAGAACAGGATTCGCTATCAAACCCTGAGAAATGCGTCACTGGTTATCCAGCGGTACTTCCGCCTGAATAAATGTAGACCTCAGGAAAGAGAGGTCCAAGACTACATGCCTGCCGGCTGCAAAGGTAAAATACCACAGGGTACAGCCGGAGTTAGTGAGAGCCCCATCAAGGTGAAGGTGCTCCAGGTAATCAGTGCTTCATCTTCTAAGTACCATATAATTGCCCCAAAGGGAAAATCCCAAATCTCTGAGAGTGATGGTCGTGAGAAAATACATGGCAGTAAGAAGTACCATAAAGGTTCAAAGGTCGCAAATCAAAAGCGACGAAGGTCAACGCTGGCCTTGAATTTTTCCGGATCTCGCCACTTTGGGCCACAATATAAAGACAAAGACTATCCGGCCCCAGAGTTCCGTCAGAAGCTAAAGAAACAGTCCAGTCATTTGCAGTTTGCAGCGGCCTATGAAATAAAGTCAGGAAATGTAATGGACTGGAAGTCAAAGAAAAAAAAAAATGTGTTTGGGGAATTGACCGATATTTTTTTTGTTATTACACGTGTGGACTATGTCACGGACACTTAACTATGCAAATAAGCTATTGTAGTTAAGGTATATTAGGCCTCTAGAATAAGCATTTTGTCAATGTTACAGTGTTATATTGGTTCTCTGTGTTGAAAATGTAGCTAAACTACAAATTAATATACAGGGTTGATGGCCCTTTCGGTTGGTAAATATATAATGAGGTTCATATTCTACAGTAGAAAAACCCAGGGAGATAATAGAAATTGTTTGGTTTAGTGAATATATTTAGCATATCCTGGGTTGTAAGAATGTGTGCTAGACACTTATTTTTCAAAATAGTTCCCTAATAGAGAGCAACAAAATATGTTTGCCAAGTATAGTCTCTTATGACGAAAACTATTGTCCATAATTGCCATGGAAAAAGTTCATATTCGTATCATGTGAATACTTAATGTTGTACTGAGGAGTTAGCTCAAGTATTTCAGGTAGGACGCTCACCCCAGTGAGGTCCATGGCCGCTCACCCCAGTAGGTGTGAGCTGGGGAGGGGGATATGTGACATAGTCCAAAGATGTTAGGCAGCTTTCTGCCCCATTTTAGAGCAGAAGTGCGGAATAGTTAAAAATGATCCGTATCCACGCTTCCCATAACTCAGCAGCTGGATGGAAATCCAGACCACAGATTACTAATGGCTCTAGTTTCTCCCTCACCTGCTTTCTTAAATCACATGCACAGGTACTTAGAGCAGAGAGGTTTTGCATTCTAACTATCTGTAGAGCCTGGGGGCTCTTGGGGTGGTCCTCTCTCCTCCGTGCCATCAGATCGAGGTTGCAGCCTCTCCACTGTCTTGACAGTACCAAGAGGATTTGCTTGGACACCACGAACAGATAAGACAAACCAAATGATTACTGCTGTGCTAAAGACTGTGCTGTATCTTGTGTCCCTAATGAGAGGCTGTTTTAAGCTGCTGGAACCGTTTATGGCCAGCAGCTGTTAGGAGAGACTGATTCTGATGTGTAGTTAGATCCCGAAAGGATAGGATTGCTTATAGATTTTGGTTTATTTTAAATAACAGTGTGGGAATATGTAACAACTGAATGTGTTGAACTTCTATTGAAAGATCTGAGTACCTCTAACCTACCAGTTAAAGCTTCAAAGCTGCTACCTTAATTGGATAAAATAAAGCAGGCAGAACCTGATTAAGCCGCATATACTTTGCATGATCCTGTTTGGTTGTATAATTAACCCAGAAGACTGTGTCGGAAGAACCCAGACAGACCGTCACACTACACCCACAGGTGGGCGTTTGGTCACAAGGGAATGGAGCCCGATTCTAGCTTCACCCGCTCAACTAGTCACGAACTCAACCGTTAACATGCCAAAATGTCGGAGAAATTGCTTGAAAAAAAGGAATTGGGTAAGCGGCGACGGCGTTCTGAGCCAGCCCTTAACTCCTTTGCGCTTACAACGGGTAGAAGAAGAATACAGGGGTAATTGGGATGATCAGTGGTCCGCCCCATCCTAAACTGGTGGGCCTAATTAAAATTTCCCCGCACTGGAATTTGGGGAGGCAAGCCGCTAAAACATCAATTGCACACAATAAAGAAACCATCTATAAAATTATATTCAGTGGACCTGACCCACTAGCTGAGCCATGCTAACCCCGGCACACTGGACCTGTATGGTGGGATTGGTCACAAAGGGGGACTGGCCCATTTGGGTCAATTTCCGGATATTCAGCATGGTACGGCACTGATCCAGATTCTTATCTACGAGTCACGGTTCTCCCTCCCCCTGGATCCTCTGACCCTGGTGCTGAGCAAACCCATTGAGGACCTTCCTCGCCAATGTCTAGGCTGATCACGGCCATGCTGACAGCGCCAGCTCATAGGGCCAAGCCCCACATGAACAATTAGGCTCCCTCAAGAACTACAATAGTTAGAAGAATAAATGAGGTCATGACCATGGAGAAGCTGACGGCTATGCTCCAAAAGAAGATGCCTCCGTTTTGGAACACCTGGGACCCCTGGTTTGAGAGATAAAGCCCAAAAAGGTCAGCCGCCTGGATCTTTAGCTCCCCCCTCACACGGAGAAGTAGCAGAGAGCCCTGGGCGACCACCCACCCCCCTCCTTCCACTCATTTACCACCCACCCCCTACTTGTTTGTCTCCTTCCCCCCCCCCTTTCTCCGCCCCCCCCCCTCTTCTCTCTTCCCCCTATGCAAAACTGAACATGTATTGGTCACTATCTGTTTGTATTAAGTTGAAATGTTATGGGCTCATGACATTTCTGTATGAACATTAATATGTGAATGTGTCCAATAAAAAAATTGTTACCAAAAAAAACTCTGTGATACCTGTTATGTCTAACTGTTCATGCTTCACAATAACACACTACCTTGATGGTACTGAATAGTCCTTCTTTATTGCTGCTGACAGGTAGTCATTCTCCTGGTTACCTCAGATTGCTGTGTGTCTGTCTATGCCCTAATGTTATACTGTCTGGCTCTCACTCTACTTCCTGGTTCAGAAGTCAGAGTGATGACATCACAGCATCACATGAAAGTGACCAGGAAGTACCCAATACACCACAATACCCATGCTCCACAACGCAGAATAAGAGTACGGGGGTCCACCTTCCGTGCGTTACAATCCACCATATAGTGTTCTACCATTTTCGGGATGCCTTGTAGAAAAACTACAAAGTAACTGGCACTACCGAGGATATTAATAACTACAGATGCCTATGGAATACATGCGCAAGGCAAACAAGACACGCCAAAGCCCAATACTACACTGACAATCTTCACCAGAATTGTCAATATATTCCAGCCTTCTAGCCAACAACAACTATGCAATATCATTAAGCATGATATTACTCTGACAAATCCCACGTCCATTGCAAATGCATTCAATTAATACTTTGTGGGGCGTGCTACTAACGTATTAGCAAAACACAACCTAAACTACAAATAAAATGTGTAGCACCCTGCTATATTCTTTACTCTAAACCTGTGTAGCCATGCTGTAAAATGGCCTGCAGTTGTCTCTCCTGCTGGCAGTAAATCTGGTAAGTTACAGGGATGCCAGCAGTAATCATGGAGGTTTGCCCTCACACCCTGGAGGTGCCCTATGTATGGATGGGAGTGGCTACATACTCTGAGTCCACAGTTAGTGACATCAGAGATGTGCCTGTTTCCTGAGGTATATAAGGCACAGCACTGCCCAAAGTTAGTGCGTTGAGGGAGAGCGTTGGAGAGAGTTGAAGAAGTAAGTCTGTGTTGAACTTGGGAAATGAAGGGCCCACTAGTGCAGTAACTAGTGGCCCGTTTCTACATCAAGTAGCATCAAGCCTGACAAGGCCACACTGTGTCCAGGGACCTGGCACAGGGGTGATCTCCCTGCGGGGAGAGGGGATCACACTCCATTGGGAGGGCGTACCTTTTCAAGGGACAGTACGGCAAGATGTGCGGCTGAGCTAACCGCTGCAAGGGGCAGTCTGCCCATGCTATCGTCAATAAAGATGCCCTGTTCAAAGACAACCCCACTGTGTGAGTGTGAAGTTATTCTCCAGTGGAAGTCACCACCAAGAAGGAGTTCCTCATCAGACCCATCTTCCTGCGGACGCAGAGATCCTGATGAGGTGGAGGCGCTGCACACACTACCTCAGCTGCCTGTCTGGATTGACAATCCCCGAACACCATCATGCGGAAGACTCAGGAGTCCTGTTGCTGACAGGTGCACCACCAGACACGACCATGTAATGGGGGCTGGATAGACCACAGCGGACAATATGAGATTGGGTGGGTCAGACTAGGGGGAATACCCGTTACACCTGGCATGTTAGTCCTCGGAACAGCAGGGAGTGCTGTGTTTAACCATCACAAGGCTGTGGACACATGGACACACCAAGTTCCACTTCCTCACCGGTCCGTTTGGTGCCAAATCATGTAAGGACTGTGCAGGTAATCTTCTACTGGTGCTCACAAGGCATAGATATCTCACCCTATGTGTTTCACCAGGTTCTGGCTTCCTCAGGGGTATACCTCTTATACCTACCTGATTTGGCACCAAACAGACCGGTGAGCTTGGTGTGTCCATTGCAGGAGTTGGTGATAGGATTGCCGTGTGAGGCTGCGGAAGGCTGTGGATAAAAAGGAGTACAAGAAGAGGCACTAATACAGCACCGGGCGCATGCGATGACTGCGAACTCTGACCCATACAGTGGAGCCCTGAGGAGAGATCGGTGGCATAGCGCCGGGCGGACGCGACGACCGCAAACTCTGGTCCATGCAACGGAGCCCTGGGGGTAAGACTGTAAAATCTCTGTTGCGGGCACACAAACCCACACACACAGCTCATATTGAAACGGCCTAGACGATCCCTTCTCCAACAAAAACGACACAAGGAAACGCATAAATCTAAAGAGAGGTAATATACTTCTGAGCTAGTTATTTTACTCAGATATCAACACCTTTAAGAAGATAAATAACTACAAACCTTCAGGTCGAACACAAGGCACAATATGACAACATCAGCTATATGACCTTTCCAAATACACCTTCAATGTGTTCTTCTAAAACAAAGACATTCCAGTATTTTGTATTTTTTATATTTGGGCCAGAGTGCATAATATCCACCAAATAGGCAATTTGCTGAGGATCAGGACATTTGGGAACTAATCTGTCTATGCATAAACACTGCATTTTTTCCAACAGCCCTGTCCTATTCTGGATTTTCTGTTATATGGTGTACATTTTTATACTGTACTAGCTTTCGTGCCCGGCTTCGCCTGGTAAATTTAATATTGAATACATGTCTCCGCCCCCCCCCCCCCCCCCC
>WSYH01009212.1:0-26633 GCA_036426205.1 Ascaphus truei | reverse complement strand
CATCGACCACAAAGACCAGCTGTGCCTAAGCAGGATGTGGTCTTGTTCAATTGGATGCCATAGGGAGAGAGACTGTACAAAAGATGTTTAGAATGTTACGTTTCTATATATATTGTACATGTTAATAAAAACAATAAAATATTAGATATATTCAAATATAGAATTTGATTTTTGAGTGTGTAATATTTGAGAACAGTAACACACGGTGAAATTCCTTTTCTGTATAAGCGTTCGTAATGCCATTGAAGAGATTGTACGGTGAAAGGGGTACCCAGCCAATAATAAAGGGATTATGCCCGGCTGGGTGCCCCTGAGCCTAGTGTGGGGAATCGTAAATTGTCAGCTCTGCAACCAAGAATGGCATGAACCTCTGTCATTTCCATATACATGTTATGTGTGTCTCCCACCAGGTATAAGGTGGTGAGACTATATTGATTTATACATATAAAAAGTATTCTCTGTGGCATTATTTCCCCGTAACCGCACAGCGAATTTTTTTTTTAAAGCCAAGCCCAGCCACCCTAGCATGGCAGGCGGCGTTTTGCTAACTTTCGCTAGGAAGCTCCTAGCGTACTGAGATTTGCTGTAAGTGCTGTTGGAGTTAAAATCAAAAATTCATAATCGCACAATTTTTATAGAGTTAGATAAAAATTGATGAATGGAAGTCCCCCTATTTTAATTGTACCAACAGTTAGACATATGGGATTTTTCATCTAAACACGCCAGACAGAGGAAATGCTTCATTTGTAATCACTGTTGTTAGAAATGTATGGCAGGAAATTCCTGCTAAGGTAACAGCGCATATCAGCCATGACTTCTAAGACACCCGCTGCGTGAGGGTCCAGGATGTCGGAAAAGTCCGTATTTTGAAAGGCCCCACTCACCGAGTGTAAGTGGGAAGGGGTAATGCAAGTATACCCCATCTAGCAATGTCTGGCAAATGGGCCAGATGTCCGCCATCTCAACAAAATGTCCGCCAGGTAAGGGGGACGGGTCTGATATGCTAAGCGGCAAAGGTGCGAGGTTCGCACTTGCCCTAGCAAACTAAGAAGACCTCTGCCATGTTTTGCCAAGTATGGGCAACTTGGGATAGGTGGGAATTTTGTGTCCCACGGAGAGTTGCTGCAGAGGTTTAAGATAGTGATTTATGTTGGAGGATGTGGCCAATAAGGGGAATGGTCCATATATGGTGGAACTGCCCAGGACTCCAGAGATTCTGTTCATTAATCCAAAGACTAATATTTTGATGTCACGAAGCGCTGAGGAGTTTCCCGTCGATCCTTTGACGTTTTTTGCTGTCAAAACCAGTAGGGACGCTCTACCCCCACCAATGGGGAAGCTGGTTTCTTCCTACTAACTGCCGCAAGATGCTGTTATAGCCGCGCCTGGATGAAATCAACCCTCCCTCTAGAGCAGAGGACTGCACAACTTGTAACGCGAAGGGCCGAACTGCTCCAAGGAAAACAATTCGTGGCCGCACGGTAAATCATCATCATCATCATCATCATCATAGCTCTCCCAGCACCTCTCATTATCATCATCACCTCATACTCCTCACACCCCTCATTATTCTCCCCCAGCAGCAACCTTCCACCATCCTCAATATATCTGCCCCAGCACCCCCTCATCATCAACCTTTGCGAGATTCACCCTCTCTCCAAACCCACATCTCTCCACCTCACCCAACCCAATACTCCCCCTCCACATAACACACCAACTACCCCCCTGCAACCAACACACCCCCCTTCACCTCACCCCCTGCACCTCACATCACTCTCTCCCCCCACCCCCACCCCCCCCCACTCCACCACCCCCAAAAAACACCAAAACTTCCCCCCCCCCCTCCCGCCCCCCCCCCCCACTGCACCCCCCCCCCCACTCCCCAAGCACCCACCGGACCCCCCCCCCCCGCAAAAGACCCCTCCCCCTCACCTCACCTCCCCCCACTGCACCTTCACCTACCCCCCTGCAACCTCACCTAACCTAGCCCCCCCCTGCACTCACCTACTCTCCCTGGCACCATCACCCCTACCCACCCCCCTGCACCTCATACAACCTACCCCCTGCACTTCACTTACCAAACCCCCCCCCCGCACCTCCACATCACCCCACCTCACCCCTCCCCCTGCACCCATCACATCATCCCCCTTACCTCACATCATCCCCCGCATGCACATCCTCCCCCGGCACATCACCTCACCGATCACCCCCCTGCACCCCCTGCACCTCACATCCTGCACCTCACACCCCGACACCCGTCACATCACCCTCTGCACTCACATCACCCCGCCCTAGCACCCCCTGCACCTCATCTCCCCCCCCCCGCCCTCACTCCTCACCCCACTCACCCTCACCCCCCTGCACCTCTCACCTCCCCCCTGCCCCCCCCTCACCTCCCCCCTGCACCTCACTCACTCTCCTCCCCCCTCTGCATACCTCACTCACTCCCCTCCCTCCTGCACCTCACTGCCTCACTTCCCTTCACCTCCCCCCTCCCCTCCCTTAGCCCCACTCACCTCCCTCCCCTCCCCCCCTGCATACCTTCGCACCTTACCCACCCCCCCCACCCTTGACCTGCACCGGCACAAACCTTACCCATTAGAAGAATACAAACAAAGTAATGATTATGGAAAAGCTGACAGCTCTACTAAATCAAACTACAAGATCAGTAGTATAGGATATTGGAAACCGTGGCTTCAGAGCTAGATTCTGGAGTGATATGGTTCAAGAGGGTGCATTGGAGCCACTGTTGCCCTCCTCTACTACTGCTCCCTTCTTCCTTCCCCCCTTACAACTCACAACCCTGTATATGGACCCTCTGTTCCCACCCTCCCGCCCTCTTCTTATCCCTTCCCTCTTCTGTTTGTTACTTCTCTCTTTCTGTTCCATCACCTAAAAAAGCGCTGAGACTTGACCGCTCATTGAGATCAAATTGAGAAAGTAATCGTAATGGTTTTTTAAGCAGTTTGTACTAACTTGTATGTTTTTTGATCTTTAATAAAAAAGATTGAAACAAACAAAAAAAAAAGATAGGGGTTTTTTGTACTGTCATAAGAATCCCTGCAAGTCCGATCGGGAGGCAGTTCCATCTAAGGTTCATCATGTAACCCCTGAGGAAGAGAGCAGCTCGCTCTCGAACGCGCGTAGGGTTAATTTGTTGGGACTGAGAGCTACGCCTGATTTGCCCCAGTGCCCGTGACGAATCAGCTGTTCATCGGCTTGCACTCCAGGACAACGCGAATCTGGGCTGGTGTACTTGTCCATCAGCAGTGAGGAGGAGGGAGTGCTTAGGGGGAAGTGAGCACGCGCAGCACAGCGTGTGCAGCCGCCTCTTGGCCTCTACCCCGGTGCAATGGCTGTGTGATCCTTCTGGTCTGCTGCGTTCCATTTACCATCAGCTCGAGAGGAACAGTGCCAGGAGAAGGCGAACGCACGCGTGTCTGGTGTGTGCAGCTGTCTTCCGCTTGCAGATCTAGGTGCGAGTAGCTTTGTACCTGAAAGAGAGGGGATACTCTCAGATATATCCACCGCCTGTTTATATCCATCGTCCGGTGAGTGGGCATTCCACCTGGTTGTAGCTGATCACTTGGCCCCGTTATTGTCCAATCAATAGTTTTATTCAATTGTGATGTATATTATTTTGTATATTTTTTATGTCCAGTGTTTTAAATCCATTTTATTAACTGTTTTCCTACCCCATCACCCCTTGATCTCAGCTGAATATATATTTCTTTAATATTATGTTTACATTGTTGTTGTTTTGTAATCTGCAGTATTACACTATGTTTTGTGTTTTTTTTGTATTTTCTTTAGCACAACTCTACTGTCTGGAATCCATATCGGTTTTCTCCTTGTTGGTGATATATCCTTTTTCATGTCGGCGCCATTTTAATACTATATCCTGTTCTGGTTCCATCAGTAACAAGATTCAACTAAGCTTCATTTTAAGACTTTATACCATCGTAACCGAAGTCAAGATTGTCGTAAGAACTAAGGGTTCCAGATCCAATCTAACAGCGCAGAACGAAGGAAGCAGCCCGGCGGAGTAACAGTGGTTGCGAGAGACGCCACTGACAACAGACTGTTTCCAGCTCTATTTGCCGCGCACCTCCCGCTCCTGAAAATTGTGTCTAAAAGACTCTATTTCCACAGATTTCGTTTTGGGAACAAGATTTTGCATTTGCCCCCGTTCCATCAAGTTATTTTTAGTGTAATTGTAAACTAATGTGTGTGTGTGGTGTGTTTTATATTCTGTAAATAAATCACAATTTATTTTACCTCTTTTCGCTTTGCTGATAAAAGGATTCGGTTTAAGGTGTTAAAATTGCCTGGTCTCCCATGACAGATATCATATAAGCAATTTACACTCACTGACACAATGTAAGGATCTTCTGTATTGTTCTCTCCAGGGCTCTGCCAGGGTGTCATAAAGTTATATTATTTGGTGCTGTGTAATTCCTTTCTATTGAACTCCATTTTTTAATGTTATCTAGAACTGGAGGATCCCACAGAAGCCGATTCGTAGTCTAACCCCCCCCCACCCCCCCACCCCCCCCGCGCTGATAGGCTATCTGCGGAGCCAAGAATTAAAAAAATTGTTTTAAAGCTCAGCACCCTAGCATGGCATGCGGCGTTTGTGCAACTTTCGTCTATGAACTCTAGCGTACTGAATTTGCATAGTCGCTGTTTGGGTTAGATCAGAAAATATCAAATCGCACAAAAATTTTATAGAGTTAATAAAATTTGATGAATGAAAGTCCCCTCTATTTTATTTGTAACACATGGTAGACATATGGGGATTTTCATCTACACGCCAGAGACGAGGAAATGCTTCATTTTTGTCATCACTGTTGTTAGAAATTTATGGCATGAAATTCCTTCAAAGGTAAGCAGCGCATTTTCATGCCATGGACTTCTAAGACACACCCCCCTGGCGTGATGCCCAGAGTTCTGGAAAAAGTCCGTAGTTGAAGGCTCCCACGCACCAGAGTTGTTGCTGGGTGGGTAATGCAAGTATACCCATCTTAGCAAATGCTGGGCAAATGGCCGATGGGTCCCGGCCACTCAGACAAAATGTCGCCAGGTAAGGGGGACGGTGTCTGGTATTGCTAATACGGCAAAGGTGCAGTTCGCACATGCCATGTAGCAAACTAATAACGACCTCTGCCCAGTTTTGTGCCAAGTTGGGCAAAATCGTTGGGATAGGTGGGAATGTTTGTTCCCACGGAGAGATTGGCTGCGAGTTGAAGATAGGATTTATGTTGGAGATGAATGTGGCCAATAAGGGGATATGGTCCATATATGTTGGACATGCCCAGGAGTCTCAGAGATTCTGTTCTATATCCAAAGACAATCTTTGATGTCCGAAGCTGAGAGTTTCCCGTCGATCCTTTGACGGTTTTTGCTGTCAAAACCAGTAGAACGATCTACCCCCACCAATGTGGAAGCTGGTTTCTTCCATACCTACTGCCCAGTGGCCTATAAGCCGCGGCTGGAAGAAATCAACCCTCCCCCTAGAGTGCACAGGACTAACACACTTGTAACGCGAGAAGGGGCCAGAACCTGCTCCAATAAAACAGATTCGGGCCGCACGGGTAAAATCATCATCATCATCATCACCAAGCTTCTCCCAGCACCTCTCATTCATCATCATCATCCCTCATATCTCCTCCTTCGCACCCCTCATTATCTCCCCCAGCACCCCTCACCCTGCCTCATATATCTGCCCCAGCAACACCCTCTCTCAACCTTTGCGAGATCTCAACCCTCTCTCACACCCCCATCTCTCCCCTTCACCCATACACATACTCCCCCTCCACATAACACAGACATATACCCCCCTGCAGACCACACACACCTCCCCCTTCACCTCACCACCCTGTCACCTCACATCACTCCTCCCCCTCCTAAACAACCGACCTCCATCCCTTTCCCCCACCTTGCACCTCCCTTACCCCCCTTGCATCTCACTTACCCCCACCTGCACCTCACGTTACTCACCCCTGCACCATCACCTACCCCCCCCACCCCCTCGCCCCTACCTCATCTTACCCCCCTGCACCTCACCTTATACCCCCCTGCAACCTCAGCATCACCGCCACCTCACCCCCCCCTGCTCCCTCACATCATCCCCCTGCACTCACATCATCCTCCCCTGCACATTCCTCCCCCACTACACCTCACCCACTCTGCCCTCTTCACACTCATTCTCCTCCCTGCAACACACGCTCACCTCCCCCTGCACCGTTACCTTCCCCCCTGCATTTCCCCCCCTTCACCTCAACTTCCCCTCCCTGCACTCACCTTCCCACCCTGCAACTCACGCCTCCCCCCCCCTGTACCTCACCTGTCCCCCCCCCCGCAACCGTCACCTTTCCCCCCGTGCACCTCACATTCCCCCCCCTGCCCCACACCTCCCCTTCCACCCCCCCTTGCACCTCACCTTGCCCCCCTGCACCTACCTTCACCCCTAACCAACCCCCCCCCCGCACACTCACCTTACCCCCACTTAGAAGAATAAACAAAGTAATGATTATGGAAAAGCTGAACACTCTACTAATCAAACTACAGATCAGTACTATAAATATGGAACCCCCGTGGCTCACAGATAGGAGTTCTGGAGGATAATGGTTCAGAGGGTGCAATTGGAGTGCCTCCTGTTTGCCCTCTACACTGCTGGCTCAGTCTTTGCTCACCTTCTTTCTTCCCCCCTTATGACTTACCCCCGTATATGGCCCTCTGTTCCCACCGCCTCCCCCCTCTTCTTTTCCCTTCCCCTTCTGTTGTTTACTTCTTCTCTTTTCTGTTCTCAACCCTAATGGCGCTGAGACTGGCCGCTCATTGAGATCAAATTGAGAAACGATAATCGTCGATGGTTTTTAAGCATTGTAATAACTTGTATGTTTTTGATCTTTAATAAAAAAAGATTGAAACAAACAAAAAAAAAGATAGGGGTTTTTACTGCATAAGAATCCCTGCAAGCCGATCGAGGAGGCAGTTCCATCTAATTCATTCATCATGTAACAAGATTATCAACTAAGCTTCATTTTAAGCGACTTTTATACATCGTAACCAAAGTACAAGAGTTCGTAAGAACTAAGGGTCACAGAATCCAATCTACAGCGGATATCGAAAGGACAGCAGCACCGCAAGTACAGTTTTTTGAATAGCGCCACTAGACCACATAGACTGTTTCCAGCTCTATTTGCTCGCAACTCCCCTCCTGGGAAATTGTGTCTAGAGACGTCAATTTCCACACGATTTCCTTTTTTGGGAACAAATATTTTTCACATTGCCCTCGTCCCAGTAGTTATTATTTTAGTGTAATTGGTAAACTCATGTGTGGTGTGTTTTTATTCTGTAAGATAAAATCACAATTTATTTTAACCTCTTTCGCTTGGCTGAATAAAAAGATTCGGGTTATAAGGTGTTAAAGTGCTGGTCTCCCATGACAGGTAATATCATATAATCATTTACCACTGACACAATTGTAGAGGATCTGCTGTATTGTTCTGCTCCCAGGGCTCTGCACAGGGTGTCATAAAGTTAATAGTTATTGTGTGCTGTGTGTATTCCTGCTATTGAACTCATTTTTTAATGTTCCTAAATGCTAAACTGGAGGATCACACGAAGCCGATTCCGTACTACTCCCCCCCCCCTCCCCCCTCGCCACTGCTGATAGCTATCTGCTGGAGTCCAAATTACTCTCACGCTCTGCCTCACCATACCCACACGCTAAGAGGTATTGAGTGGCACAGTCTGTTTGTTTGCTGACAAAGTCTTAGACGGTTCACAATCAAATTGTTAAAACAAAAAGTAAATGTTACAAACGGCCCCCTATACCAGAGGTGCACCGGCGGCTCCCGAGCTATCCTACATGCGCCCCTAGCGTCTTCCCCTCTCCCCCCCTATCCTGCCGATAAAACCTAATCTTGGCCTGATCCACAGAGGGATGGCCTGCCTGGAAGATGTCTGTGAGTGCCTGTCCAGCAGCATGTTGAAGACTGGTTCGAAGGAGTTCCCCTGACAGTCGTACCTCTGGGTACACCCTTTCAGCAGTGCCTTTGGCGACCCCTCTAACAAGTTTCTAACAAGGGCCCCTCACACCTCCAGGGTGTTAGTAGGGAGCATGCACACTCAATATTCCCTCTCTTTTCTATATCCCGGTCCCCTCTCTCTCACTCCCTCCTCTCTTTCTAATCCCTGTTCCCCCGCCCTCCTTCTCCTCTCTCTCTCACTCTCACTCTCTTTTCTTCCCCTCTCTCCTCCATCTCTCTCTACTCCTCCTCTTCCATCTGTATTCTCTTCCCCTGCTCGTTTCTCCTCCCTTGTCTCTTTCTCCTCCTTCACACCCTCTATCCTCCCTTCCCCCCTCTCTCCTCTCGCTATCTGTCTCCTTTCCCCTTTCCTTTTCTGCCCCCTCTCTCGTTTTTCTTCCCCCCTCTCCCTTTTCTTCCCCCTCTCCCTCACCTCTCATCTCTACTCCTTACCCTTTTCCTCGCCCTCCCCCCTCTCTCTCCCTTCCTTTCCTCTCCTCTCCCGTCGCTTGTTTCCCGTCCCTTTATCTCCCTACACCCACCCCTCACCCTCATCTCCCTCCCCCTCACTCCCCATCCCCTCACCTCCCCCTCCCTCCTCACTCCCAACTCACCCCCTCCCCCCTCACCTCCCCCTCTCACCCCACTCTCCCGACGCCACACGCCCTCACGTCTCACAACACCCCCTCACTCTCACTCCCCCCTCCCCACTCACTCCACTCCCCTCCTCCCTCACTTTCCCCCCTCCCCGCTCTACGTCCCCCCTCACTCTCCTCCTCCTCACTCTCACCCTCCCTCACCTCCCTCCTCATACTCCCCCTCCCCTCATCAAACCCCGCCTCCACAATCTCTCTCCCCTCTCTCCTTCCCCCTCTCTCTCCTCCCACACCCTTGTCTGCTCTATTCCCCCTTGCTCTCCTCTGCCGCCCGCTCTCTGCTCGCCGCCACCCCGCTCTTTCTCTGAGTCCCCCTCTCCGTCCCCCTCCCTCTCCGTCCTCCTCCGCGCCAGTCCTCCTTTCCTCCCCTCTACTCTCCTTCGCTGCCCCTCTCTCTGTCTCTCGCTCCTCGCTATTCCTCCCGCTCTCATCTCTCCCTCTCATCTCCTCTCCTCCCCCTCTCGCTCTTTCCCCCTCCCTGCTCTCCGCTCCTGTCTTCCGCTCTCCTTTCGCCCTCCTCTCTCCTCCTCTCTTCCGCCCTCCTCCTCCTGCCTCCTCCCTCCTGCCGCTTTTCCTTCTCTGCCCTCTCTCTCTCTACTCTTGCCCTCCTCTCTCTGCCTGCCCTACTCTCTCTTCCCCAGCATCTCTCTCTCTTGCCCCCTGATCCGTCCCCCCTCTCTTCTTTTTTTCGCCCCGCTCCTATCTCCCCCATATCCCAAACATAGACGCACTGTTGCATGTGGGTTTAATAGGGGGGGGGGGAGTGGTGAGATGTGGTGATTACAAGGTGAAGATGGGTGAGGGAGTTTCAGGGGGGGGGGTTCGCTCCCTTAATTTGACCTGGGCCCCAAGATTTCTCTTGGCGTATGTAGACCAGGGCCGCTTACAGATTTTCCCGGGCCCAGGACTAGAGTTCTTATCCGGGCCGTCCACCCATGCGGTTATTGTGATCAGCCCCCCCCCACTTCGAACCACTCACGAGCCCCCTTCTATTTCGCCCCTCTTTCCCATGTCTTTTCTCTCCCCTTCGTCTCACTCCCTCTTCCCACTCACCTCCCTCCACCTTGCATGTATTTTTTCTCCCCTGCTGTCTCACTCTTAGCATGATTACAGTGCCGCTCGCAAGCGTGCGTCACCTCGACCGCGTGACGTCACTCACCAACCTGCACTGTTAGGCATGGAGGCCATCGGGAGCAACATGGAGGTGTGGCAGAGGCGTTGCGGTGATGTCACATTACTGTTTGCGCTCATTGGGCCGAACTGCTCACTTGAGCGCTGATGTCACGTGAGCGGTTCGCCTCATTGGCTAACCATTCACGTGATGCTGACGTCCACATGGCTGTCCGCTGTGGAGAGACACATAATTCTGCACTGTCTGTTCGCGTCCTCTGCGTAGGTCGAGGCGGGCCTATAGCAACTACATTGGAAGCATAGGTAGCTTTTTCTGCAGCAACGCGCGCAGCCTGGCACTATCAATACCGCAACCTAAGAACAAAGCCCCTCATTACCTTCTGTTATCTGTTATCACATCTGTCCTTACCTTTGCAATTTCATGTTTATGTATTTACATCTCGCGCACCCCGCATCATACCGCGCTAACGGAATATGTTGTGCTTTTACCAAGAAACAATGATATAATAATAAACAACACTTCAGATTAATGGCGAAAAAAGTGCAACTTGATCGCCTCCCCCCCATCACCCCCCGGCATCAAAACTTTTAGTAAGCCCCCCCCCCCTTGTTTGCCTTCCATACAATCTTCATCTATCATTACCACTTACCTTTGAGATGTCTTTGAACCTGCTTGGCTTCATTGTGGAAGCACCGATCGTACACTACCCAAAACAGCAACATGGGAAGTTCTGTGGCAAGAGAGAAAGACGTGGTAAATACCATCGTTAATACCAGAGTCACAGCATGAGGGGTATTAGAGCGTATAGGTGGGCCCCGCCGGAGTATCAATAGGTTTTTCAACTTTCCAAATCTTGTAGTACACAAACCCTCCTCCAATAACATAGGGAGAGACACTTGCTTCATAAGGAGCTCACCTTAGTATACCGGAAATATTCCTATTTTTAACTGGTATTTAACTTACTATAACTGTCACACAGTAGCAGCAAAGTAATTTTGGGTCAGACTGATTGGTTCGCCTCTAATTATCTCTAACATTACTGTATGTTTTCATCCATTTCCTGTCATATTGGGAGCACATGGTTATTTTATCCTGAAACTAGGGTCACGTTTGAGTTGAATAGCTCCAGTTAGTTGAAAAAAACCAGACTCACCAATGTTAAGAAAAAATGTATTCACAATTGGTATAAATAAAATGTAAGAACTTACACATCATATTAAAAATGTCCGTAGCCGCCAGACAAGAAGGGTGGAGCCATGGTGGATTGGTAGGCGCAGAGGTGATTGCCTGATTTTTCAGTTCAGAGTCCCGCGCCTGGGCCGGCTTCGCCCGCAGCTGCGCTCCAGATCGTTACTTCCGTGGTTGCGCTGTCGCAGACCCGTATGGGAGCTGCCGCCTCCTATCGCCTTGTACTTCACGTCCCACTCGACGCATAAAACCAGCTCAAAGCTTCGTAAAGAATCTGGGACTGTTTTTACAACCAAACGTCTTGCACCACAAGTCTGTATATACTCCGCAACGCGTTTCACACTATCGAGTGCGTCATCCATCATACACAATCCCAATATCTTTTTAAATTTTATTGCAGAAGTAGAAAACAACGGGACGTGTAGGTGGTGAGTGAGTAGAGAGTTGCTTTCTCTCTCTGGTAATACTTCTATGTAGGTGGACTATGTAAAGACAGAAAGTGCCTTACCAGGGGTGGATTCGATACAGTCCTGTACTTACTTGTGATCTAGGTGGAAAGGAGGGGTGAGTGTACCTGGGTAAGAGCCTGGGAACAGACCATCTGTGAGCAAGGCAAGGGGAGAGAGCAGACTAAGCCATTCTGAAGAAAGGCTGAGTTGCTATAGCACACTCACTGACTATGTCTGAGTAACACAACTGTTGTAGCAAAATGTTGCCCTTTCACATGCCAACCTGCTGTGTACAGGGGATAACAGTCAGCTGAACTAGAGATAAATGAATTCCATGACTGCAAAGGGAGACAGAAGAAATATTGAATCCTGTTCGCATGACACTCCCAGTCTGGTATCTGGGAGATACCCTATAATCAATTATGTGAAACATCCTTGGTCTCTGTAGTTTCCCTCTTGTCGCGGGCCGAGTTTATTCTTACCTTTCCCGGTCTACGGTCCGTGACAGTAACTGAGGGGCGCGCGCCGGAGCGGTCCTCCGATCGGGTCTTCCCCCCCTCCCTCTCCGGGTTCCGCCGGGTCCCCCGTACCCCCAACCCGCCGTCCCCGACATCGCGGGACTCCAGGGGCTCCCTCGGGAGCCCGGGCAACGCACGCATGGGGCGCCGGCACCCGATGAAGCTGACCGCCATCGGTTCGCCGACACACGCCGAGGGTTTTTGGCTAGCAAGCGGGAAATCTCCCGGCTTCGGAACTAGCAACTAAGATTAAACCGTGTCCGCCACCGTACAGAGTGCATCCCCTTTGTAGGTATCCAGTCGTGCTCACCTGTCACTCTATCATCCTGTCATTTGGCAAAGGAGATGGCTTTTGGTTCCGTTGCGAAGCCGGATCAACACTCCTAGAAGACTGGTTGCAAGTGCTGGTCCAGTGAAGAGGGGCGTCGTTCATGGGACCTCCCTGGTGCTTGAGCGCTGGAGCGAACCCACCGACCCTGATTTTGATATGTTCTGAAGGTGTAGACCCGCACTGATTGGGGTTACGCATCGTTTTTCGCCTTTCCTCAGTGAAGTTGCATTGCTTTGCATGCCGCTAAGGAAGTCATATGGTGAAGCCACAAAGTTATGTTTTGGTCCTCCCGGTTTTCCTTTGTAGGTCCCAGCGAAACGAGGTTGCCTAGAGATGGCTGTTTTCTTTGTTGTTTGGGAGCGTCTTCTTGGTGAATGTATGGTAGCGGTGGTCCCCAACTGCCCGATCTGTCCTGAGAGCTCCTTATCCATTATCTTGTTGGATTCCTCCATCTCCATCGATGGTAGCTTGTTATGTTACCGTCCCTTGTGTCTGGAAAGCTGTACACCCTAGGTCATCGGAACGTTTTTCTCTTGCACATACATCTCCACGTTTTTGACGAACTCCCTTTGGTGTCTCTTTTAACTGCCGTCAGAGTTTGTTTTTTCTCCCTGGACATACGAATACAGTCTCTTTTGTTCTTGTAAATGCCTTTGTGAAATGTCTGCTTGCGACGGTCCCCTTTTTTGAGTGTGAGAGGACAGTCTTTTTTGCATGGTGGCTCAACCTGCAGGCGCAGATCTTTTGCGGCTATGCCAGCCGTTGGCAGCTGGCTGCTTTGGCCACTTGGTATTGCGCGAGAGGAACAATGTCGTCTTAGCTGTGGCAATTGACCGCGGAGAGCGTCCGATTGTTTTATTGTCTTTTGGGGGACGTCCCTTTGGTCGGTCAACGCCTCAGGAGGTTTATTTTCTTCCTTTTCTCTGGTGGTCAGTCGATTCTCTCCTTTGTTGTCTGACACTAAGCAATCCTAGCCATTGTCACAATCCCCCCTGATGTGGAGGGATGTTTTTGTTGATACAGGGTTTTTTACCTTGTCTCTTCTCTTCACTTGGCCCTCCTGTTCACTTGGAGATGCAAGAATGGGTCAGAGAGGGATGTGTGTCCCATATTCTTTTATTAACATTCTGGCGGGCGTCAAATAATCTTGCTCCGTCAGCCCTTGTGTCAGTGCACACGTTGCCCACTAATCACCCATCCTTGTCAAGTCTTTGGGCGTGTGGTGCATTTGGGGTCCGTTACGCTTTTAACGGACTTTATTACCTCAAAAGTTCCTAATAAAAACAATAAACCGTGCCATAAAGGACATACAAATCTGACCAACCAATATATCCATATTCAAAAGGCTGGGATGATTTCCATTTGAAGTGTCCTCAATGTAATCTCAGACAAACAGACATGTAAGACGACAACATAAACGAGAAACAAAAGAAAGAAAAAAAGATCAAGTGCCAACTAAATACACAATAACAATCCTGATATATTAGGCAAAATAAGACATCAGTTTAATACAATGATTAAAATGTTAAATATAACAACAACAAACACATTGCTGTGTTGGCACAAACCACTAATGAAGTGATGGCATACAGCGTGTGGCCTAAAATTGAACCCTACATACACCAATGCGTTATGTGTATACGCTGTGTACTCAATCGGGGGACACTTAACACTCCGGGTGCCTGGGAGGAGATGAATACAGCTCGACCCCTAGAGACCTGCACCTGCTGTGAACCAACTCCTGTAGCCCACTCCGCCAGATTTTTACGGCGGTCGGCTTATCATCCTCCCTCCATGCCCGAGTTAGGTGGTGATTTGTGATTTTTGTTTGTATTTAGTTCAGCCGTATGGATCTTTTTTCTTTCTTTTTTTCTTGTTTATGTGTCGTCCTTACTTCTGTTTGTTCCTAGATTACATTGAGGACAAACGTTCCATTGAACTCATCCCAGTCCTTTGAATTGGACTTATTTGGTCAATTTTTATTTCCTTTAGGCGCCGGTTTACCTGTTTTTATTGTGATTTCTGGTTTGGTGTCACCTCTTGTTTCCTGGCTGGCCTTCACCCCAATATTTAGGGGTGTATTTAATTTATTAGTTTCTATTGTCACTAATTTTTTATTTTCATTTTGCATTAGCCTGTTTCCCACTGCCTTCCCTCAAAGTTCCTACCGAGTCACAGCAAGATCATTTGGCACCTTGTTCTACCGGCGGGATGTAGTTGCTATTCCTGAAGTGTCGGTTTGATGGCGTGCCATGTCTGGTGTGGGAATCTCGGCCCTGTTTGCGGCCATGTTGTGTTTGCACTCGATGATGTGGGGAGATAGCTATCTTCACACTCTGTTTATCCACTGAACTGTATGAATGTACCGCTGCCTTCTCTTGTTGGCTCATTGAACCTCTCACCGGTTGTGAGGTGTGTAGGGTGAGGCATTGTCTTGTGAGTTAATAAGTGAAGAATTCCGTTCTTCGCCAATGATCTGTTCTGTGAATTGTCCGGGATTGCATACATCCAAATTTTCTTCTCAGGTTGTTCCCTGGGGTGCACTGCGACAAGCAATTTTGGAGCAGACTTTTGTCACTACTCTTCTTTTCTGCAAACATCGGTGCAATGAGACATGACAGATGTTGGCGTCTCCCTCCTTCCTCCCCAACATCTCCGCACGGAGTATGGGTTGAGTGAGTTGGGGGGAGTCAGTTGCCTCTTGATGTAGAGATGTTACGTGCTTGTCACTTTTGCACACTGCCATGTGATGTCTTATTTTACAGTCTCTGGCTAGGTGAGTCATGGAATTGCAGCACCTGGAAGCAAACTCAACCCGATCTCCGGTAACTGTACTTGCGTTCCCTTCTAGGGACTTTCATCCTGAACCAAAGCACCTGTTAAGTGGGTGTAGCTTCTTGTGTATGGGACATTCCGTGCTTGGGTCACTTGGTTCCTCGTCTCCTGGCCACCAACTTATCGGGAGTAGTTTGGGTCGTGGGGACACTCTGTCCTGTGAGACCGAGATGGGTTTTGAGTTTTACTGTATCTCGCCAAGGTCTCTCCCATTCCTCAGCTGCTTGCACTGTGTGGGTTTGCGCACCCAAATGAGCGGATCGTTCCTTTCCTTGCCTGGCTTCGCTGGATAAAGCTCGAAGTGAAGAGAATGGGGGGAAGGCACTTGCTTCCCCTTTAGTATTTGGAGCCTTGTGAAATCCATCATCTTGGAGGTTGTAAGTACTTCCTCAATATTGGGTCTAGGACTTGAGACCGGTTCAAGGAATGGTCTGTTTCGTGCATACTGCAAGCGCCTGTAGCTCCTGTAGCAGGTCCCCCCCGATTTCTAGTAACTTCGATCAGTCTTTACTGTGATCTTGGGAAAGCTGTCGACTCTTGGATTGTCTTCTTGGGCTGTCCGTAACACTAACATCTTCTAGCCTTTCCCTACTAGGTCCAGACCTCTTGGGGGTGGTTTCGCCATTTGCTGCCCCGAGTCTCTTCGCGTGTTTCCATGGGATTATTTCCCCAGCCATTTGGCTATCCAGCCTGAGTTCTGTCCATGACTTGAGACAAACCGCTCTTGATTGCGTCCTTGAAGCCGAACCTTCCACATTCGAATTCTGGGACGGTCGTCAAGTGTGGTAAGTCTGTTTGCACCACGGTCACACACCGGTATCCATGTACTGGCCAGTCTGTCAGGCCTGAGGCATCAGTCGTGTGTGTGGTCCACGTTCTGAAGGTAATTGCGGGGAGGTCCGGCGGGTTGCCTCTTCCTTGTGTGGACGTGTGATGACGCTGGTCCTAGTGTGGTGGCTGTTTTCCTCCCGTGGTGTGGTGACCTGGATTGTGACCTCTTGTAGTGCATCCGTGTGCGCGCTGGCATGTGGATCACTGGTTGCGGCTGTTGGCTATACAGGCAAACATGTACCAGCATTGAAGAAACCGTGTTCTTCTCCTCGTGGACCTAGCAATGCTTCGGTATTTGTGGAGCACTCCCCCATGTTGAGATGGGTGTGCTGTGTTTACACTGAAGAGGCTCCTTACGTAGTCTTTCAGTGCATTGGGCGTATCCTCAGACTTAATGCTAAGCTGGTTAATTGTGGTGCATACCTAGTCTAAGTCCTCAAACCACGCTTTCCATTACATCAAACCTACACTGAATGTACCCACAAGGTTTGAAACATGGTCTGTGAGTGGGTTTAAATGCTCTTTGCATCTCATCCCAGTCCCTCTGTCTAAAAGCCTGTATTTATAACAGCATGCATTGGCTTGAGATTTGCTTGTGAATAGAGCTTGAGACAAAAGGTGGCACGGAGTGCTCATTTCATGTTATTTCCACGAATCCATTGCTGCATTGGAAGCGCTGTACTGCGGGCGATATGTGGGGAAAAGACAGGGTTTGCAGACCTGGTCCCTAAGACATGCAAACTAAACATACAGTAAATATTTACATTTGCTTTATTGCTTTATGTGAGGGTTTTTTGTCACTTTTTTACCCACCCATAAGCCTTAATAATTGTGTTTTAACACACACAAGCAGACTGCCCACCACGCAACCACGCACCTCACGCACTCCGCACGCACGCACACACACCCACACACACATACACACACCCACACACACAACCCCACACACACACCACACCCACCAAGCCGGCACTTCCGAAGGCTCATGAAAGGCAGGTTGTTGTTCAATAGAAGATCATTAGTGACCCAAGTGTCGCACCAGGAGACAAGAACAGCAATCAGATATGATCAAAAATGTATTGAACACAAACCGGCAGCACAACAATCCAACGTTTCGGTCCTGTATAGACTCCCTCAGGGGTATGCTAGGAACACTGCCCCAAGGAAACATATATAACCCACCACCCACCTGTGCAAGCAATTGAAACGCTGTTTATAATATAAAACGGGAGGCACTGTAGATGCTCCTGGAGCCCGTCATCACTGACGCGATCATCAGGCTTCACTGCTGTTTTCGTTTCACTCCTGCTGTCAGAATGCCCATTAACACAGCGCATGCCTCATTCACGTGCGGAGCCATACACACACCGACTCTATGGCGTTCCCCCGTTGCCATGCGACGGAACCGAAGCAATCTTTAACCATGAATGCGAAGGCAGAAGCAGACTGCAGCAAGAGCATGAGCCAAAACTGTGCATATCGATGACGTCGACCTCGACCACTCGTGACGATCCCTAACAAACATGGAATTGCATAATGAAACATTTGAAGGTTTAAAAGCATATTCCAGATGCATGGTATTACATGGGCGGCCCGACCATGAGGCTAAGAGGATCAATCATTAATCAAGCGCTGAAAATGCCATTAGTCTGTTTAGCATTAGCCATGTTTTTGCGTGTTAAACGCGCTGTAATGCTGTAAGGGGCGAATCCCTGGCGAAGAATGCGTCCACCACCATGTTGATAAAATAGCTATAACCTGTGGCGAGATGCTGCCCTGGGATAGCGCCGAGAAGCTGTCCCCTCCGCGAGTTGTGTTTGCAGCAGAGAGGAGATCCGCTGCTCTATCGTTGCAAACATCGCCAATTATAAATTATTTTTAAACCATTTTTATTCTTAGTGGGTACATGTGCAGGGGGTCCCCGAGATGAACCTCATTGTTTTCGGTCCGGAGACCCCCTGCTTCCGAGATACAGGCCCTTCATAGGTTGCCGGTATCCCTCTGCATTTCATTCAGTCCCCGATCCACGTGACCGCGGATGTAAACAGCAGGGGGATAACCGCCCCCATAAAGTGGCCTGTATCTCGGGAAGCAGGGGGGGTCCCCGAGGTTACAACCACAGTTGTTCCGCTCCGGAGAAACCCTTGCACATCTACACTAATCAGTAATCACACATATCAATACGACTCGTTCCTTAACCTTTGCTGTATCTGCTAATGGAGCGAAGTAGCATGAATATTTTTTTATAATACGTACATGAGCAGGGGGGTCCCCTGAAACTGACCGCATTGCTTTGTGGACCAGGGGACTCCCTGCTTCCCTCCCGAGTTACAGCCGTTAGGTGTGAAATCGGATGGGCAGTGTTGCCGCCATGTTTATAGCGTCCGTACGCTTACGTGCCCGCAATAAACAATGGCGTCTACACCGTAACCGATGCCCCAAACAGGGCCTGTAGCTCTTTGAAGCAGGGGGTCTCAAAGCCACAATCATGCTGTTCGCTCATGGACCCCCTGCCCCCGCACAAATTATTCAAATACATTAATGCTGCTTCATTACCATAGCGAATAGCCGCGAATGGCAATTAAAGGGGTTAACGCATAATATATGTTTTATGGGGACAATTGCCCTCAATAAACCTAGCAATCCAACATACAATAAAGTAATGGGAAACATTACATTATCCACAAATGGATACTAGTGCAGTTGCCATTTAAAATACTACAGAACAATAAATAAATTAAATGCATGTAGCACTCATATCACTCCACCAATGTCCGTCTGCCACGATAAAAGGCCATTCCTCCTCGTCATCCTGCTAAATGCCCCCTCTGCTTCTGCAAACAACCAAGAATAAAAAACATCAATGTAATGTCCCCTAACCCCCTTAATCACCATAGCGTTTTTAACGCTACAGGTATTACGGGGTTAACCCACCATCACCCCACCATACCCTACCCCACTAACCCCCCCACCCCCAGGAGGCCTACCACCTCACCCTACTACACACAAAGTGAGGCCTACCCATATACCCTTGGGGCCCAATACCCCCTCCCCCCCCCCAACCCCAACACATACCGTACAAGTCATGTGCCAAATACTATATCCACATCGGGATAATACATTATTTGGCCATTATTAAACACATTAAATACCATAGTAAATAAAGAAAATTCCTATCTACTAACCTCATCAATAAGAAGGCCCCGTCGCCAGCATCATCCTGTGCGTTGTCCCCCCCCCCCCAAAATATACATGCCAATACATGCAGACATTCACATCTCAATGACCCTTCATCACTTATAGATACTATTCCAAAGGTAAGGGCAGGGTTAGCCATCCTGGCCACATACCCCCCTTCACATATTCCTTGTACATTGGCTTCTCATGCAAAAAAATTTTTACAATAAAAATAAAAGAACAAATATATATATATATACATATACGAGCTGAGAGACCCGCGGTTGCCCGGATTTTTGTGTGTGGCGGGGCTTTGGGTGGGTATGGTCCACGCGCCCATGGCGGTGTGCTGTGTTACTGGCTGCTTGTACGATGGGATTGTATGGGGGTGCTGATTTGGGAGGGTTTGGGTTGTTTCTACGTGTGTGTCTCGTGTGGTGTGTGTCTACGTGTGGTGTGTCTCTAACGTGTGTGTGTGTGTCTACGTGTGTGTCTACGTGTGTGTGTGTTGAGTGTGTGTGGGTGTTGTCTATGTGTGTGTGTGTCTACGGTTTTGGTTGTGGTGTGTGTCCTAACGTTGTGTGTCTACGTTATGTGTGTGGTCTACGTGGTGTGTGTGTCTACGTGTGTGTGTTCTAACATGTGGTGTTAGTGTGTCTACATGTTTGTGTGTGTGTCTACATGTTTTTGTGAGTGTGTCTACATGGTGTCGAGTGTGTCTACATGTTTGTGAGTGTTCGACATGTGTGTGATCATGTCTACATTTGTGTGTATCATGTGTGTGTTATAGGTGTGTGTATAGGGGTGTGTTAGGTGTGTGTGTGTGTCTACAAGTACATTTGTGTGTGTATACGTGTGTGTGTATACGTGTGTGTGTATACGTTTGTATACGTGTGTCCTGTGTGTACGTGTGTCTGTGTGGTATACGTGTGTCTGTGTTGTATAACGTGTGTAGATGTGTGTCGTGTGTATACAATGTGTCTGTTTGTTATACGTGTGTCTGTGTGTTATGTGTGTCTGTGTGTATGTATAGAGGGGATGTTGTGTGTGTATAGGTGTGTGTGGTGTGGGTGTGTGTGTGTGTGTGTTGTGTGTGTTGTGTTGGTTGTGTGTGTGTGTGTGTTGTGTGTGTGTTTTTGGTGTGGTGTTTTGGGGGGGGGGGGGGGGTTGTGGGTGTGTGTGTATTATGTGTGTGTGTGTATAAGGTGTGTGTGTAATATGTGTGTGTGTGTAACTGTGTGTGGTTTTAAACATGTGGTGTAGATTGTTTTTGTATCTTGTGTGCGTGTCTACATTTTTGTGTGTGTGTGTCCTCAACGTGTTAGTGTGTCTACGTGTGTGTGTCGTCTACATGTGTGTGTGTCTGTCTCCGTGTGTTTCTGTCTACATGTGTGTGTGTGTGTGTGTGTATAGTAGTGTGGTTCGTTGTGTGTTCCTCGTGTGTGTTTGTGTCCTCTGTGTGTATATATATATTATATATATATATATATATATATTATATAATATCTATATATATATATAGATATATCATATATCTCTTATTGTTGTGTTTGTGTTCTTTCATTTTGGATATGTGTTTTTAAATCACAATTATTTTTTGTTTGAGGAGGTTTTTTACCTTTCCCGTCTGTGGAACGGCTATGTTATGAGGTTCGCTCCCGCTACGCAAATCTCTTCATGGGATTTTGGGAGAAGAGATTTGGGGGGGCAACATAAAGATCTTTGAGCCGGGGCTAGTTTACTATGGCAGTTTCAATAGATGATATGATTTTCCTCTTGGATGGTGAGGAGGCGCATTATTAGATTTCAAATATCTTGGATGACAATACTATTGGGATTGAAAATTTACATCATTGTAGAACGCACCTTCATAGTATTTTTGATCTACTACTCACCACAGATGAAATCTCAATATCCTTACATCCACACATTTTAAAATAAGAACTCTGTTACATTATGTTTCATGCGTTCCAGCAACCATTGCGAAAGCAGTTGGCTCACACAATATTTCCTCTGGGGCCGTTTCATAGAATCAAGAAAACTGCTCCAGAGATATTGATTTTGCCAGCATCTTGAACAACTCAGCCTCAAATTTATACCAAAAAGGTATGACAACAGAGTATTTTCTTTCTGAGTCTTTTTCGGAAAGTTAATTCCCTGATATGAATCCAAAATGCTTGCTTGCCTCAAGAATAGGCAAGGTCACATCTGGATTGAGATAATGATTCACCATGATCTCTGAGAAAAGTGAAATCCCGTTTGAGATGTCATCACAAGACTTACAATCAGTCCCCATAACTTCCAGAGAATAGTGAGCAATCACTGGGGAAATTCTTATATGTTGATCCTCATTTAAAAGGCATTCTTCCTGTCGGCTCGATATGTTACAGAAAGGGCTCGAAATAGAAGAGTCATTATAGGCACCTACAAATTAAAATTAGATAAAGTTTTCCATAAGTTTGTGGAGAATAGCCTTAAAGGGAACCATAAATGTGGAGGAGGTTAGGTGCATCAACCTGTAACATCTTAGAACATGAATTTGGTTCAAGGTTCTCCACTAATAGATAGAGTACTAAACAAACAAAATCAGGTTGGACTTCATCAACTGCCACTGCCGCAGTACTTTTGTGGGTAACTGCATCCGTGTGGATGGCGGGTTACGTGAAGTGGACTGCACCACATGCCTCTCTGCACCCGTTTCCCTGGAGCACAGAAGGATGTCATAAAGGGATTAATTGTGACTTGTATTTCCCGCCCTTACAAAATTCACCATAACCATGACCCCGAAATGTTATGACAAATCATGGGCTTGGAATACATCTCTCCCTGTGCTCTAGAGGCGATCGGTTCAAATCTTGTGCGACAGGAGACCTTATGGGATCCACCATTTGGGACAAACTTTACCCCTGTTGGACTCAATGATTGTCGGATGCTAGTACTCTAGTCTGATCTCTCCTGCCAGCTTGGGACCCTCGTCGCTCTAAACTGTGGAAGTAAAGTTAAGAGCCGCCCTCCCCTCGGCCCTCTTTTCCCCCACTCCCACATCCCCACAAGCTTTCCCTGTCAATATCCCTCTCATTCATCACACATTTCCTCCATCCCCCCACCACCCACCGTCCCCTAAAATCTGTCCCTTTCCCGTACCCTTCACTAATCCCATTCTACCATCACATGCCTTCCCCATTCCCGGCCCTTAGAGTAATTACTAAGTGCACATTTAAATTATATAACATTTATTTTAAATTTAAATCACATTTGATATTATTATCAGCAACACGTATTTATTAGAATGATACACATACATATAATATATATATATATATATAGAGGACATTTCCCAGGAATAATATAATATTTAAATTAATCTGTTCATTATTCAACATATATATGAATATAGTGTTAGTGTATTTTCACACACCCATCCTTTAACTCTTTCTCTCTCCCATATACAAACCCCCTATCTCCTTGTTTCATTGAGGAATAACACATGTCAACTATTAACACTTTTGTTATTGTTTATTAGTACAATGCAATGTTACTTTCAATCTTATGTTTCATATAAGGAATTCTTGTTATTTTCAAAATTTTTATATGGTAGTAATTATTTCCACATAGGGTATTTTTATTAGAGTTGATTTATTTTGTCTGTCAGTTAACGTATCCCACGATGATGAATTCATCCATTTTTTCTTTTTTTTTAGAGTGCTGTATTTTTAAACTCTGTAATTTCATGTGTTTTTTATTATGATTCAGTGATCTGAGCCTCCCATAGTAAGTGTTTATCTTCATACATTATGGTTCTAATTGGCCTCTTTTGCTGTCAGTCATCGTAATATCCTTCAATTGTAGCGAGCACCTAATAGCAATTAAGGTTAAACCATCCCTTGCCGATTAATCATAATCACTGGACTGGCGGTATAAAAGTGCAGAAACTTTTCCCCTGATTCCTCATCCTTTGAGAAAGTCGCCGATTGGTGGACGAACGCGTCAGGGACACTGAGAAAGCGCGATTACGTCACGAGATGCTGCGCATTCGCATGAGGCTTACCAAGTGCGGGAAGATAACGCTTGCCATTCGGAGTGGAGAGCTGACTTGAACAATACAGACGGTATAAACGGCGTCCTTATCCGGTTGGCGGTTATCTTGACCATCGATCGGGAAGTGCACTCTTCGTCCAGCAGTACCGGATTGTGGGTTAATTAATTCACAAACTTGCATTTGTACATACTTTTATCTTGATGGTGCGTATTGCCCCCCCCCCCCCCTCCTCCCTTCCCTAATTTTATAATAAATTACGCATCTTATGCGTGGGGCGTGCGCTCTCTCTTCTTTTTCTGTTGGAGATATCCGTGGATGGGTTATTCCCTTGTGAGAGCAGGCAGAAGATTCCCTTGCACCATCCTATACCTCCGATTATGGACTGATTATTGAAGGACGTTGATTTATATATAACTTTACACTTATTTTTCATTTTTTCATCATTTTTTCACTTTTTTAGCACTTTTTGCAGATTTTTTATTTTTATTTTTTTCACGCCACATTAATGTATTATTCTATGGTGTTTGTTTTTAATGTATCTTTGTTTATTATGCTTAGTTATTTAACAGTTTATCACACAATGTATATCTTGATTTTTAAACACATTTAGAATCTTACACCGTTTTGTATATAGATTTAGCACTACAGTTTATTTTTTACACGTAGCAATAGAGCTTATTCTGGCGCCACATTTTTTTATATATATATATAATATATATATATATATATAACAGTATATATATATATATATATATATAGTTGTGTTTGTGTGGTGGTGTGTTTTTGTGTGTGTGGTTGTGGTGTGGTGTGTGTGTGTGTGTGTGTGTGTGTATGTGTGTATGTGGGTGTGTATGGATGGAGGGTCAGCCGTAGATGAAGGAATGTTTTGGGGGGGTTGCAGCTTACCTACAGAATCGCAGCTCCCTCCTGCAGGCCGGGAGCCTCGGACGGAGCCGGACATAGGGCGATGTGTAGGGGGCACTTGGAGGTGGGGTGAGCTGCAGCACGGGGCATTTGGAGGGGGTTAGCAGCAACAGGGCATTGGTAGGTGGGGTGAGTGGCACAGGGCATGTGGAGGGGGGAAAGCTGCATGGGCATGTGGAGGGGGGGGTGAGCACATCACTGGCATGTGGAGGTGGGTTTAGCGCACGGGGCATGGGAGGGGGGGTGCGGCAGCACGGGGCATGTGGAGTGAGTAGCAGCACGGGGCATGTTGGGAGGTGGGGTGAGCAGCATGGGGCATGTGGAGGGGGGGTGATCAGCATGGGGCATGTGGAGGGGGGGTGAGCAGCAGCGGGGCATGTGGAGGTGGGGTGAGCGCACGGGGCATGTGGAGGGGTGGAGCTGCACGGGCATGTGAGGGGGAAGCTGCATGGGGCATGTGGGGGGGGGTGAGCTCATGGGCATGTGAGGGGGGGGTGGGTGAGGCAGACGGGGCATGTGGAGGGGGTTGACGGCACGGGGCATGTGAGGGGGTGAGCAGCACATGGCATGGGGGTGGGTAGCGGCACAGGGCAAATGTGGGAGGGGGGAAGCTGCACGGGGCATGTGGAGGGGGGAAGCTGCCTGGTGCCTGTGGAGGGGGGGTGAGCAGCACGGGGCATGTGGAGGGGGGGTGCGCATCCCGGTGCATGTGGAGTGGGTGAGCCGGCACGGGGGCATGTGGAGGGGGTGAGCTGCACGGGGCTGTGGAGGGGAAGCTCATGGGGCATTTGTATGGGTTATTGAGGCAGCATGGGGCATGTGGAGGGGGGTGAGCAGCACGGCATGTGGAGGGGGGGTGGAGCGCATGGGGCATGTTGGAGGGGGTGAGCAGCACAGGGCATGTGGAGGTGGGTGAGCCTGCAACAGGGCATGTGGAGGGGGGAATCTGCAGCACGGGGCATGTGAAGGTGGGTGAGCTGCACGGTGCATTTGGATGGGGTGAGCAGCACATGGCAGTGGAGTTGGGGTGAGTGGCAGCAGGGGCATGTGGCGGGGAAGCTGCCATGGGGCATGTGTAGGGGGGGTTGAGCAGCACGGGGCATTGGATGGGGGGTGAGCAGCACGGGGCATGTGGAGGGGGGGTGAAGCAGCACGGGCATGTGGATGTAGGTGAGCAGCACGGGGCATGTGGAGGTGGGGTTGGGCGCAGCATGGGCATGTGGAGGGGGGGTGAGCGCATTGTGCATGTGGAGTGGGGGTGATCCGCACGGGCAATTTGGAGGTGGGGTGAGCGCACGGGGCATGTTGAGGGGGGGTGAGCTGCACGGGGCATGGAGGGGTTGGAAGCTCTGCATGGGGCATGTGAGGGGGGGTGAGCATCATGGGTGCTGTGGAGGGGGTGAAGCAGCACGGGGCATGTGGGGGGGGGGTGGAGTGCACGGTGGCAATGTGGAGGGGGGTGAAGCAGCACAGGGCAATGTGGAGGTGTGGGTTGCGGCCCCAGTGCATGTGGAGGGGGGAAGCTGCACGGTCATGTGTAGGGGGGAAGCGGCATGGGGCATGGAGGGGGGGTGAGCAGCACGGGCTGTTGAGGGGGTGAGCACACGGGGCATTGGAGGTTGGGGGGAGCGGCACGGTGCATGTGAGGGGGTGAGCTTGCAGCGGGCATGTGGAAGGGGGGAAGCTGCATGGGGCATGTGGAGGGGGGAGTGAGGTCAGCATGGGGCATGTGGAGGGGGGTGAGCACACGGGGCATGTGGAGGGGGGGTGAGCGGATGGTCCATGTGGAGGGGGGTGAGCAGCACAGGGCTATGTGGATGTGGGGTGAGCCGGGCACAGGGCATGTGGATGGGGGAAGCCTGCACGGGGCATGTGAGGGGGGAAGTGCATGGGGCATGTGGAGGGGGGGGGTGAATTCAGCAACGGTTCATGTGGAGGGGGGGGTGGTGAGCAGCACGTTTCATGTGGAGGGGGGTGAGGCAGCACGGGGCAATGTGGGGGGGGGTGATTGCACGGGGCATGTGGATGGGGGTGAGCAGCACAGAGCATGTGGAGGGGGTAGCAGCACGGGGCATGTGTAGGGTGGATGAAGCATCCGGGGCATGTGGAGGGGGGTGGCAGCACGGGGCATGTGGAGGGGGGGGTGAGCGCGCGGTGCATGGGATGGGTGTTAGCAAGCATGGGGCATGTGGAGTGGGTGAGCAGCACTGGGCAATGGTGGAGATTGGGGTGAGCGCCCGGGGCATGTGGAGGGGGGTAACGCACGGGGCATGTGGAGGGGGGTTGAGCAGCAAGGGGCATGTGGAGGTGGGGGGAGCAGCATTGGCATGTGGAGGGGGGTGAGACCAGCACAGGCATTGGAGGGGGGGTGAGCGCAACAGGGACAGTGGATGGTGCGTGAGCAGCAACGTGCATGTGGGAGGTGGGATGAGGCGGGCAACGAGGTGGCATGTGGAGGGGGGTGGAGGCAGCACACGGGGCATGTGGAGGGGGGGGGCATCACTGGGCTGTGGGGGC
>WSYH01000941.1:115097-149675 GCA_036426205.1 Ascaphus truei | reverse complement strand
TGTTATTTTATTTGATTACCACATGTATTACTACTGTGAAGCGCTATGTACATTAATGGCGCTATATAAATAAGGCTACAATACAATACAATACTTCTGGGGGGTTGGGAAATCACGAGAAGAGAGTGAAAAGGAGTAGAGGAGGAATTGAGAAAGGAGAGAACAAGTTAGTTTGAGGTCTTAGTGGAGTGTTAGAATATGATGCACCCTCACGTGAGTGTGTGTTTGCTTCTCAGTGAAGACTCTAAGGTTGAAGGCAGACTCCTCGTTGGGGTTGAAGGTGCTCGGAATATCAGATAACTCCCGGGGGAAAGCTTGTATCTCCCAGTCACATCTCGCTGTGCCACGAACGAGACAAGACCACAGGGAACAGAGAGGGACCAAATCCATTCTCTGGGACACCAGCGTCATCTGCTCAAACTGCATGGAATACAGGGTCACATATAAGCTCTGGCCGAGTGACTGACACAGTAACATATAAGCTTTGCAGAGTGACACGCAAGGGGCCCAGACATGCCCTGCAGAGTGACACCAGAGGGGGTTACAGACATGTTCGCAGAGTGACACGCAGGTCACAGACAGCTCTGCTAGTTCACACAGGGGTCTGCAGAGTGACACGCAGGTCACAACATCTCTGCAAGTGCACACAGGGCCCAGACATGCTCTGCAGAGTGACACCAGGGTCACAGACATGCTCTGGCAGAGTGCACGCAGGGTTTCAGCACTGTCTGCAGATGTACACGCGGGTCACAGACATGCTCTGCAAGAGTGACACACAGGGCCCAGCATGCTCTGCAGATGACACACGGGGTCACAGACATGCTCTGCAAGTGACACCTCAGGGTTACAGACATGTCTGCAGAGTGACACGCAGGGTCACAGACATGCTCTCGAGTGACACGCAGGGTCCCAGACATGCTCTGCAGAGTGACACGCAGGTCACAGACATGCTCGCGAGTGACATGCGGGCACAGACATGCTCTGCAGAGTGACACGCAGGGTCCCAGACATGCTCTGCAGAGTGACACGCAGGTTACAGACATGCTCTGCAGAGTGACACCAGGGTCACAGACGGCTCTGCAGAGTGACCGCAGGGGGTCACAGTCATGCTCTGCAGGTGATAGCAGGGGTCCACAGACATGCTCTGCAGATGACACGCAGGGGGGTCACAGCATGCTCATGAGATAATATAAATAACAGATCATGAGAATAAGTGCTTTAGACATAAAAGTAACATTAAGGAAGAGGAGTCCCTGCCCCGAGGAGCTTACAGTCTAATTGGTAGGTAGGGAGAACGTACAGAGACAATAGGAGGGAGTTCTGGTAAGTGCGTCTGCAGGGGGCCAAGCTTTATGGATCATGTGTTCAGAATATCCACAGTGCTATTCATATGCTTCTTTAAGCAAGTGGGTCTTAAGTTGGGTCTTAAAGGTGGATAGAGAGGGTGCTAGTCGGGTACTGAGGGGAAGGGCATTCCAGAGGTGTGTGGCAGTCAGTGAAAAATGTTTAAGGCGGGAGAGGGCTTTAGATACAACAGGGGTAGAAAGAAGACATCCTTGAGAAGAACGCAAGAGTCTGGATGGTGCATATTGAGAAATTAGGGCTTAGATGTAAGGAGGGGCAGAAGAGTGTAAAGCTTTAAAAGTGAGGAGAAGAATGAAGTGTGAGATGCAGGATTTGATCGGAAGCCAGGAGAGGGATTTCATGAGGGGAGATGCTGAGACAGATCTAGGAAAGAGTAGAGTGATTCTGGCAGCAGCGTTTAGGATAGATTGTAGGGGAGACAGCTGAGAGGCAGGAAGGCCAGACAGCAGGAGGTTACAGTAATCAAGACGGGAGAGAATGAGGGCCTGAGTCAGGGTTTTAGCAGTCGAGCAACAGAGGAAAGGGCGTATCTTTGTTATATTGCGGAGGAAAAAGCGACAAGTTTTAGAAATGTTTTGAATGTGAGGGGCGAATGTGAGAGAGGAGTCGAGTGTGACCCCTAGGCAGCGTGCTTGGGCTACTGGGTGAATGATCGTAGTTCCAACAGTAATGTGGAAGGAGGTAGTAGGGCCAGGTTTGGGAGGGAGTATGAGGAACTCTGTTTTAGCCATGTTGAGTTTAAGGCGGCGGAGGGCCATCCAGGATGATACAGCAGAGAGACATTCAGAAACTTTGGTTTGTACAGCAGGTGTAAGGTCGGGTATTGAAAAGTATATTTGTGTGTGTCGTCAGCATAGAGGTGATAATTAAACCCAAAAGATGATATTAGGTCACCTAGAGAGAATGTGTACAGAGAAAAGAGAAGAGGTCCCAGGACAGAGCCCTGGGATACCCCCACAGAAAGATCAATAGAGGAGGAGGAGGTGTTAGCAGAAGAGACACTGAAAGTACGATGGGAGATGTAGGATGAGATCCAGGGTAGAGTTTTGTTCCGAATACCAAGAGTATGGAGAATGTGAAGGAGAAGAGGGTGATCCCCGGTGTCAAATGCTGCAGAGAGGTCGAGTAATATGAGCAGAGTGTAATGACCTCTGTCTTTGGCAGCATGGAGGTCGTCAGTTATTTTAGTGGGGGCTGTTTCCGTGGAGTGAGCCGTGCGGAAGCCAGATTGTAGAGGGTCTAGCAGAGAATAGGTGTTGAGAAAATGGAGCAAGCGAGAGAATACAAGACGTTCAAGGAGTTTAGAGGCAAAAGGCAGGAGGGAGACAGGTCGATAGTTAGAAAGACAGGTAGGGTCAAGCTTGCTGTTTTTGAATAATGGTATGACTGTTGCATGTTTGAAGGAGGATGGAAATGTTCCAGAGCAGAGGGAGGAGTTAAAAATGTGTGTGAGCATAGGGATTATAGTAGGAGCAAGAGGTTTTATAAGATGGGAGGGAATGGGGTCAAGAGGGCAAGTGGTAGAGTGAGAAGAGGCGATCAACAGCGACACATCCTCCGAGACTGGAAAAAGAGTCAAGGAAGGCTGGAGGAGAGTTAGGCAGAGGTGTAGGATGGGAGGAAGAAGGACAGTGAGCCGCCTGCATTTTAGGGTAATGCCGATAACTGCATCATAGGTCCTAGGATCTTAACCCAAACAACTAAACCCTAATCTTAACTTTAAACCCTAACTCCCAATCCTAACTTAAACCCCTAAATACCTTAATCCCAACTTTAACCCCCAACCCTAAAAAGTCTAAACCCTTCGGCGAAAATGACTTTTTGTAGGATCTATTCCCCCTGCTCTCTGCTGTTTTTCACCTCTCTCACTCCCATGCACTGCCTTTCCATCCTCTGCACATTCAGTTGATAAATCTTCTTCAATCCTCTCTCTTAGGGAAATTGATTATGAGATCAGAGCAGACGAAAATGTATTTCAAGTAAGTGAGCCTGACAATTCAGAAACCTACCTTATAAACACAGTCCATAACAATTATTGGAGGACACGGACACACACACACACACACACACACACACACACACACACACACACACACACACACACACACACACACACACACACCTTGACTTCCTTTGGCACCCGAGCTTTTAGCCACACTGCTCCCACTCTTTGGAACAGTCTGCTTGGTACAATTCGAGATGCTCCCTCTCTGGAAATCTTTAAAAACTGGCTCAACACCTACCTGGTTACCCTGGCATTTAATTAATGGACCACAACCTGTTCTGCATTTAATAGCTTCAGTACCGTCCCATCCTTTATTGTATCTTTCCTTGTGTTTTTTATAACCTTAAATGTTTTGTAACTGTGAAGTGTTGGGAGAAAAGCTCTATATAAATAAAAGTTACTATTATTATTATACATCTATCAACACTCACAACACAGAATCTCTACCAGAGACACCATATATACACATAAAGTACAATATATACAGTATATAAGTATATATATATTACAGTATATACATTTATTGTGTGTATGTTTGTATATATGTGTGTATATATATATATATATAAACACAAGAAACAACCTGCAACAGACCAAAAGTAATGACCCGCGGCAGCATTTTTTGGGGCTTCGCCTGAAGCGGCTGAATCACGGTAAGTAAGTTATAGAGGCCTCGCGCGGTCCCCCAGCATTTAATTTAAATGTGTTGGGGAAGAGCGCGGGGCCTCAGTAACCGCCGTGCCCCCCCAAAAAAAATCTGCCCCCCTGGTTTGCGCTCCCCTGTTCTACTATATACACACACAGCACTAAATATTGCATACCTACACAGAAATGAAACACACTATCCAGAACATAACTCTATTCCAAAAGAAGCAGTGTACAGTGTATAAATACAGCACGCCGATACAATCACACAAACTCACTTACATGCACATACACACAAAGCTCAACACTAGTGCAGAGGCAGCATATGTACTGTTCATCAAAACGACTTATCTGTCTAATAACACAACAATCCTTATCAACAAAGGCTAATCAGCCAATAATCAGTGGTCAAGGTTGCCTAAAAAGAACTGGTTCTGTGCCCAACAAACTTCTGAAGGAAATAAAAACATTGTCGAAAAGCGATTTAAACGATATTTTAGGTTTATGCAATATTGATATAAACAAAATAGAGGAAAAGGCTTCCTAAAATACACGATTTAATTTTTTTAATTAGGAAATGAAACGTCTAATCGTTTAAATAAAAACTAATGATTCTCCCTACACCCTATAAGCACCGCTTATAATAAGTGTATAAAAAGTGCAGGCGTGCAAGACAGGGATTTACCAAGAGACAAAGGGCATACAACGTGCTAATATCTCTGCCTTTCACCCAGGAGAGCGAGCGCAGTATGAGGAGCAGCAAGGAGATCGTAGCTCACTTTGCTCGGCTGTCAGGGAAGGTAAGAGATTCATCACACGTACGCAGGGTTGCCGCCACTCCGGGTTGGACCCGGAGACTATGGGTTTGGACCACGTTTCTCCTGGCTCCATGTTTACCTAGTAAACCTGCAGGTGGTGGCGTTCGATGGTGGCGTTCTCCCGGCATCTTCCCCTGCAAGTAACGCCTGTCAATATGGCTGTGCGGCGTCAAATGGTGCCATGTTGCCATGTCAACGGGAACACTACGTGACGTCACGGCTTAATGTGATGCCTGTTGCCATGACAACAGGACGCTATGTGCCACTGCATTGCCATGACAACGGGGCGGCATGTGACGCCTCGGGGCCTTAAGGTGCCCCGTTTTCATGGCAACTTGACGCCGCGTGACGTCACTTACCATCCCGTTGACACGGCAACGCGGCACCATGCAGCCATATTGACAGGTTGCAGCGGGAAATGCCGGGAGGATGTTGGAACGATGCCAGAGTGTCAGGGAGACGCCGCCGCTGCTGCCACCGAAGGCAAGTACGAATTTTTAATAGGTTGTCTCCGGTTAGCCTTCAGTAGATGCTGGCAACCCTCACGTACCGCGTGCATTCGTACATTCTAATTGGACGTGCACATTTTTGAAAAAGGTCTTCACACATCTTTTTTTTTCCTCCTCTGTGCCGCGAGTGACAGCTGCATTGCGCTGCCGGACATTATGGCGGTGAAAGGGTTAATGGTATATTTCCCCAAAAGAGTTTTTTTTTTATTCATGTATGAACTTTATTTAATTTATTAACTTGAAATGATGAACAATGACATAAATTATATATGAATAACGGCGTGAATAACCAAGGGAAAGGGAAAGGGGAAAGAACTCTCACATCTGCTTCTATTGTGTAAATAAATTAATACCTAGTAATTAATTAATCATATAAACACGGTGCAAATAAGGCCAAAAATTGTATAGACAAAATAAGGAAAGAAATCCCTAATGAATACACTCAGTGCTATGAATTGTTATATTTAAATTAAAATCATTTTATTAATGAATTAAAAATAAGATAAATTGTTATTTTGAATTCATTAATAAAATTATTTTAATATAACTATAACATTTCATAGCACTGAGTGCATTCATTAGGGATTTCTTATTGTCTCTATTGAATAACGGCATGCAATTAGAAATGACAACAAAATAGCTATGTTGGGAACAACCCACTGATCGCGCCAGGCCCAGATATATCTCCGAAATCCCAACATAGCTATATGATCAAATGGGCAGAAGATTTGAATACAGAGATCGATAGAGAAGACTGGGAGGACATTTGGGAGGTAGCTGCAAAAACGTCAATCTGTACCACTATCAAAGAGAATATTTATAAAATTCTATTTCATTGGTACCTAACCCCGAGCAGGCTGGCTAAGATCTTCCTCGGGTCCCCGGATTTGTGCTGGAGGGGATGCGGGCAAAAAGGAGATATGGTTCATATTTGGTGGAGTTGCCCAAAAATTCAGGTATTCTGGGTCATGATACAAACATTGATCAGAGAGTACTTAGGGGTGGAGGTTGAGGTGGAACCGCTGACCATGGTGCTGGCCAAACCAATAACAACAAATGTGTTATTGCGGCTGCCTAGAAAAAGGTGAATGCGCCTTCTAGGCAGACTGTCTTACGGAGACTAAGGGAAATAAAGATGATGGAGCTCCTCACAGCACAGTTGAACCAGAAAACTGACAAATTTCACAAAATTTGGGAAATATGGCCAGGAAACTAGGGACCCCATAGAAATAAATACAGAAAGACCAGACAAATGGGCTCGTCCTTCCACCCCTCCCACCCTTCCACCCCTCCCACCCTTCTTTTTCTTCTTTTCTACGTTCTTCTCTTTCCTTTGTTAAGCCCATGAGAGACGCTTACGGAAGCGGCTGCTTCCCTAACACAACCGGAAATAGGAAAACAGACCACACTTATTCAAAAACAGTGTTATAGCAACTATTTTATTTCAGTAATGATGACGAACTGTTAATGCCCTTTGTTGTATGGACAAGTGACACTGTTAAAACATCACATGTATTCCAAGACTATATATTTGTTATGTCTCTCTAAAACAATAAAAAAAATTGAAACAAAAAAAGAAATGACAACAAAATAAAAATAAACCACTCTAAAAGTGGGCAAGAGCTTTACTGGCAGATTACAGGCAGGGACGGTGCAAGGGTATTTAGCACCGTAGGCAAACCTTCAGCCCTTTTTAAAAATGTTTTTATTATTATTATTATAGCCCCATTCTCTCATCCCCCTCCTCATCCTCTCTCGTCTCCCCCCTCTCACACCTCCTCCTCAATCACCCTCCTTCCCCCCTTCCTCTCACCCACTCTTTCCCCCCTTCCTCTTACCCCCTCCTTCCACCCCTCCTTCTCCTCTTCCCTTCCCTTCACCCCCCTCCTTCTCTTCCTTTCTCACTCCCTCTTCTTCTCACGCACTGTCTCCTAACCCCCTCCTCCTCTTTCAATCGCTCCTCCTCTTCTTTTCTCTCACCCCCTCCACCAGCTCCTCCTCTCACCTACCTAGCTTCAGCTGAGCAGGGCAGCAGAGGAGGACGAAGGCGGGCGGCAGTGGGAAAAGAGAACAGAGTAGGATGATGTCAGGCGACAGTAGGAGCAGGGCAGCAGAGGAGGAAGACGGCGGGTGGCTGCAGGAGAAGAGGACTTAGGACCTTGTGAGCGGAGCAGGGTAGCACAGGATGACGACTGGGGAGGAGCTCGCCCCAGCGGTCCGACCCGGAAATCTTTACTGACTTCTGTTGTCTGTCGCTGCTACAGCACGCTCTTCCCCGGCCGTCCTCCTGTGCCGCCTTGCTCCACTCACATGGTCCTCAGTCCTCTTCTCCCGCTGGCTTACTCCTCTGCTGCCCTGCTCCGCTCCCTGCACGCTCCTCCTCTGCTGCCGCCCCCCAAAATATGCCACCCTAGGTGGCCGCCCTAGTCTCCTGGTGGTAGCACCAACTCTGTTTATCAGGCAGATATCCATAGAGTGCTGCAGAATGAAGGACAGAATCACTGTGGAAAACAAGAAACGCAATAACACAATATGCAGAAAATTGTGGATTTTACAGCTGCAATGGGCAGGGCTGCAGCTGTGAAGGCCGCTATACCTCAATCTGTAATCTAAAGGTTTTCATGCACGATAACTTTCTGGGGCCTATGCAGTAAAGGTTAAAAAAAAATATCACCGGGCCCTTTAAATCGCCGTTTTTTGGAACGTTGCTATCACGATATTCAGAAAGCCTTCATTACCCGTCAGAGCAAAATTCCTAAAATGAGCGAGTTTCTGTCAGCGATAGGATCGACCCTCTGAAAAGGCCTAACCCGGCGATTCATTTCTGCTGCAGAGAGAGCTGCTCAGAGAGAGCCGCCTCTCCCAGCGCAAATCTCTCCCGAAAATTATGTTTTTTAATATACATTTAATTCATAGAGTAGATGTGCAGGGGGTCTCCGGAGCAGAACCGCGTTGGTTTGAGGTCCGGGGACTACGTGCTTCCTGAGATACAGGCCCCGTTATGGGGTGCCGGTATCTCCTATGCATGGAAATGTCCCGATCACGTGACGCCGGGACATTTCCATGCATAGGAAATACCGGCACCCAATAAAGGGAATAAAATGTATATTAAAAAATATTTACTAAGCATCAATACACAACCCACCCCCCATAATGTAAAACCATGATTTATTTTTTAACATACAGGATTCATACCCCAGACTGACGGGGGTTCACGGGTAGGCCCACGGGTGTCTGGGAGTATCTGGGTCATCCCCACAGGTGTCCGACGGCCCTCGGGTGGTTCCCACAGGGGCCTGGGGGTCCTCGGGTGGTTCCCACGGAGGTCTGGGGCCATCTGTTTGTCCCCGGTTCGTCCCCGCAGGTGTCCCCTGTGAGTCTGCAGGTGGTACCCGTGGGCATCTGGGGGTCTCCATAGGTCCCCGCAGACCTAAGGTACCAACTCTCTATGTCAACAAATAAAACATGGCCTACATTTCAATCAACATCCCCCCCCCACCACCAAACACATACAGTACAGTAATGGGCAAAATAACTATTATCCAGATATGGATAATAGATTATTTGCCCCTTATTAAACACAACATTAACCCGCATAAATAAAGAAAATAAATACAGTTCTACTTACCACAGCAATATGATGGGCGTCCTTGTCCTCCGTTGCCAGAAAAAATACATCTATATATATATAAAACTGAAAAGTTTGTTTGTTTGTTTGCGCCTCTGGACAATCTGATTGGTCCGCCCGCATCCCCCCCAGTCCCCACGGCTCTCATTGGCCTGCGGGGTTCGCTGACATCACAGACGGACCTACCCCACTGGCACACTCACTGAGGTTTGGGAGTACGCTTGACAGCACATTTTTCCCGCCTCACCGCCTGCTCTCACCTCATAATCTCACCACTGCGGACTACACTCTCAGCACACAGACAGCTTCGCAAGGAGATTTTGGGACAGAAAATGTTGTCATCTCTGATTATCACCCCTGCAGACTAGACACCACCTCAGGTACTGTCCGCTGCCGTGTGCCCCCCCCCCCACACCTGCCGCCCCCCCCTCCCGCACGGCTCACCCCAGCGGAGTACTGACATTTTGTGCCACGTGTCATCCCCCCATACACCGTCTGGTCCAGTGTGTCCCGCACAACGTCCGCGTGACCTCCCCCCCCCCCACCTCCCGTACACCATCCGGTCCTGTGTGTCGTGCACACCGTCCAGTGCCCCGTGACCCCCCCGCCTCCTGTACACCATCTGGTCCTGTGTGTCCCGCACACTGTCCGGTGCCGCTTGCCCCCCCCCCCAGCACCACCCCCTCCCGCAGGCCTCTATCCCATCACCCCTGCAGAGTAGTCACATTTTGTGGCACGTGGCATCAGCCCATACACCGTCCCATCCTGTGTCCCGCAGACCGTCCGGTGCCGTGTGACCTCCCACCGCCACCCACCCCCTCCCGTACACCGTCCGGTCCTGTGTGTCCCGCACACCGTGCCCCGCTACCCACCCGGGTGGCCTAAGCACCCACTCTGTACCCATTGAGTACCCACACTGTACCCATTGAGTAATAATATGGGCATGATAAGCCACTATAGCACTCAATGGGCATCCTAATCAAAATAAATTAATGCTCCAAACACACAATAATAAAACATTACAAAACTCCAAAAAAACACAATTCACTAAATAAAAACACTAGCCAGCTAATCCAATTAATACAAGCAATAACCAGATCAACATTGAATTAATTAAACCATTAACCAATCAAAGCAATTAATAAAACAATAAGGAATTATTTCAAACAGTAACCAATCAAACCAATTAATTATTAAAACAACTCGGAATTAATTGTAACAGTAATCAATCAAAACAATGAATTAATACAACAGCAATGAATTAATTGAAACATTAACCTACAAAGAAATTAATTATTAAAAAATATCTGAAACACAACCAGTCAAAGCATTAGCCAACACAAGACATCATTAATTAAAATCGAAAATCAATCGCCAACATTTTATTTAAATAAAGCAGCAAAATACCAAACAATGCCATCCACATAATAAACTGACATTGCAAAAATCAATATGAAAACAAAGCAAGAAATGCCAAAAAAAAATTGTCCTAATAATGTATTGATCTATACACTAAAGTGGTACAGATTAATAATTATCAGTGAATGTGCAAAAAATAAAAAATACAAATCCAATGTAAAAACCTGTAAAAAAAAATACATTTACAAACATGCAATATATTACTTACCATTAGAAGCGCTGGCCCTCCGACTCCCGGCGAAACAGGAAGCTCATGTACCTCGAAGGCCTCAAACAGCATCCGATGTCATCCGCCATGAAGATCCGGATCAGGAACCCAATTCTTCTTTCTTCTATCTTCATCTGTCATTATTCATTGATCTTCTTAAGCTTCTATCTTCTTATTGTAATCCAAAAAGCCCCATGGTAGATCCCAACCGATGTTGTCTCTTTGTCTTCTTGGACTCAAATGAGGCGTCACGGCCTTAAATACGGCTTGCGACGTCACATTTGGGCTGGAACTGATTTAATAACTATATGACTCCCTTTGGATGACGTCACATACTTGACCTAAAATGACTCCGTCACATGGTGTACTACAACCAATCAGATTGGGAAATTGGTTCCCACAATCTGATTGGCTGAAATACCATGGGACGCCAGCCATCTTGGATTTACTGACATCATCTTAAAGGGAAATGAAGCACAGCCATTCTGATTGGCTGGCATCATTCCCTTTAAATGAGATCATAAAAAAAAAATTCAGTCGGCACATGCTTTAACAGCCAATCAGATGGCTGTTAAACCAGTTCCAGCCCAAATGTGACGTCGCAAGCCGTATTTAAGGCTGTGACGCCTCATTTGAGCCCAAGAAGACGACGAGTCAACATCGTTGGGATCTACCATGGGGCTTTTTGGATTACAATAAGAAGATAGAAGATTAAGACGAGACAAAAGGGATGTGTGTGTAGAGAACACACAGAGAGATCCCCACTACGGCGCACCGCAGGCCTGAGTTATATTAGATCATGGTCCTATAGTGCGCTAAACATACAACATAGATAATTTTATTAAATCACTATTAAAACTAATTTAAAAACCATTGAAGCTCCTACTGTCTCCAGAGTGTTTGGTTGTGAGTAGGATGTAATATTTATGTCTCTTATTGTGTTCCCCTGTAACTGATTGCATAATCTGACCCGGGATGTCTCTCGGAGCGTATCTATGCTATTTGCATAATCTGCCCGGGGCGTCTCTCGGAGCGTATCTATGCTATTTGTTGTCTCCTGAGACCTACGTAATTCTTAAGATATTTCGTTTCCGCTCCCTTTTTGAACATCCAAGCTTCACTCCAAAGGGCAAACCAACAGGGAGCTGCTGCAATGTCATTAGAGCCTGATATCTCAGTTTATATTGGATGATCCCAGAAGCCATTTGATTTAACTGTAATTTTACTGTTGCATAAAAAGTTAAATATGTAATTAAGTTGGTGGTCCACAGAGCTAGTGATAGCACAGTTCCTGGGTACCCCCCCTCCCCCCCAGTGCCCATTCTGTAGATAAATACATTCTAAAAACGAGAGGATTGCTGATTCAAGCCCCTGAGAGTCATTGGTCACGTGCCATACCAGACACTATACTTGGAAATAAAACGTAGCACACTCGATAAAAGGGTATCGCCTTTCTGGAAAAAAAGCTGGTCAGGTTATCAGTTCAATCAATACAAAAATAACGTAGATTCAATAATACAGAAATCAAACATAATTAATTATGAAAATTGGGTAAAAATCAATGATGTACAGTATATAACCCTCGATCATTAAGGTTTTGTTTGAATTAACCCCGTGACTGTGAGTCTGGCTTTGCAGAGCGTTTGCTCCCTTCTATCTGCAGACAGAATGAGCATTAGTTTTAATTTACATAGGGGTTTCCATTCTGTTATATGTATGTGATACATTTATGAAAAGAAGCTTCAGTGATATATAAAGTCCATTTTGGAGCAATATTGATAGTAAGAGAGGCATTTCTATATTTTAGTACCAGACACAAAGTAAGTTATTGGGAATGAAAAAGAGACGAAAACCTTCCACCGTAAAGCAAATAAAGATACCACGTATGAGCATATTCACACGTCTTAGGCATTTCCACAAACCTGCCTATGCCCATTATTGCTTAACATGCAATGCTTCCCCTGCAGCCAGGGATTCTGGGTAAAGACATGCAAAAGAGCACTCAAGGTGTGTCATGTTTGCTTCTTATCCATTTTAACATGGATCCTGCGGTATTACACAGATTTTTCAGCCCTTCTTTAACCCAAACGTTGCTGAAAAAGCTGTGTTATGCGGTAGGCATAAACGTATAGGGATCCATGTTACAATGGGCAAGAAGCCAAAAGTGACACACTGAGTGCTCATTTGCATGTCATTACCCAAAATCCCTGGCTGCAGAGAAAGCATTGTACTGCATGCTAAGCAATCATGGGGATAGGTAGTTTCATGGACCTACAAACACAAAAAGAGAACGCAAAGAAAAGACTCTATCACTTCAATATAAAATCCCTTTATATACAGTATAAACAATATAAAACTTACATAACAAGTAAACATGAGGTTCCACGCAGTTCCTTCCCAATGGCTGAACTGCTGACTCTATATGTAGTTCCTCTGAAGGATGGAAACCAGAACACCGCCGAACAAGTCAATAGAGGAACCAAGGCTCTAAGCCAGATAAAGGAAGCTTCATTTAACTGTCTTGGAGCGTTGGTTCCTCTGTTGACTTGACTTTTACATTGAATTGATGGCCTTTTCTTTGCGCTTTGTGTTTGTGTGTTGTTTAGTACTGTATGCCGCGTCTGATCGCAGGGAGAAAGATTCGAGCAGCGGGATTGACCGCTCGGATTTATCTGGACATTCTGTGACCAGCGCACACCTAATTTCTTAGGTTTGTGAACTTGTCTGAGACGTGAATGCGCTCATAAGTGGTATTTTTATTTGTCATATTTTGGTATAAATGTATGAAGGCACGTGTTCAATATACTTTTTAAGATTTTATTAGCTATTGGATTTTGGTATCACACTTGCTTTATTTATTTAACGAGGAAATACATTAAGATGTACATGTCATTTTTAGGCATGTCCCGGGAAATACTTTGGATGAATAAAGCATAACCTTATATGTGTCTCACAATCTTGAATTCTGCAAATCTGCAGATTAAATGGGCATTTCTGTAATGTGCCGTTGACATAGTTTCCTGGCATGAAGTGTTGAGTCTTGCAGATTCATATACATTTTCACTGTAGAATGAATCATGTTTCATCATGGTCTGTCAGGTATCTTTTTATTCAGTGTTACACATGCAGTACCAAGTGGCACTTAGAAGCATGCGTAAACCTTACAGTGCTCTCATTTTTTTCAAACTAACATAGAATAACACTTAGTTCAATTTATTTTTTATTATGTTTTCTGTAGCTTTTAGGGATATTTAACTGATGAGGCTTTATTACAAAATAGCAGCAACATAATGTGCAATCCTGCCAGCGGTTGCTCTTATCTTTTACTGTCTGTGGGGAGAAATCACGGTAGGAGACGTAGAAATTAATACACCCCACTGTCAAATGGATATGAAGTTGCTTCTCTCTATCCCAACTTCATACTGCCCAATCTTGCCATTGCATATAGTGGAGCTCTAGTTTACGAAACTAGAGCGTCTTTCAAGCACGTTTGATTGAGAGACAGAAGTGTTTCTTCTTTGCACTCAAGTGTATCTTTTCCTCCTCCTCATTTTTAATAGCATAATTTATAGGGTGGCTTATATGAAGATATGGTTATACTTGTGTATGTATAGGGTTAATTTACATGTAGTGTGGCCAAACAAGAATTTAAAACCTACCACATATAGCTTGAAATACATATGGGGTAGATTTCGAAGTCTACCCGATTTTGGTCTGGAAGGTGTCAAAGCATGGTATGCCCAGACTGTATAGTGTGCTATGCCAGATGCTGGGTGCTCACTTATTTACTAAGTTTCTTTGTGAAACCAAACGTCTTATGGAAGTACTTCCATGGAATGTCTTCCAGAAGGTCTCTGCTTTGGCAACATGTGTTGCTGTCTGTCTCTATCTGTCTTTCTCAGCCTACACAAGTTCACGGGAAGTGCAAATATAAGCAGAGATACTCATTTTACACCCGGTGTGCTCCCGGAGATTAGTCTCTCCAATGTAAACAAGTGTTTACAGAGCGTTTATTAACCCCTTCAGTGCAAGAGGGTCCGACAAAATATTGCATATAATGTTTGCAAAGTAATTAGAGAATGAACAGTATAAATGCAAAAATTCAATAAGGAACTGCTTGCTACCTGTCAGAGGACATTGTAAACTAATGAATTGCAAGCCCCTCTGGCAGTGAAGTTGTTAAATCAGGTAATTAGTCCTATTTTTATATTACCTATTTCTAATCCCAATCCTTTGTTGAATTAGTTTTTTTTTAAAAAGTTGCGTTGAAAAGGTTCCTCTTTATTGTGCAGTGTAATTATTTTTCCTGCTAAATATTGAATACTAGATATACAGTACTATGTATTCTTTGTTCAAAGCAAAGGCAAATTAGGTCAATTCTGACATTTCCTGCCTAGAAATGATTTCACATTTGTGTGTAAAATCATCAAAAGTAATTATTTGCATAGTAGTGTCTAGGTAATATAATAACAGAGAGCTGGCGCTGTGCTGATTTACAGAATCTCGTTATATTATGGAAAATATGAATAGGTACCGCATCATTTCTTTAAAGATATGGTTTTATACTTTTAGAATCTAGATAAGCCAATATCATGCGCTAAAAGCATAATATTTCCTATTTTTGGGGGGGGGCAAGCATGGAAATCTAATTAATTTACCTATGGATAACATTTATGAACCAATTGTTAAGAAAAATCTGTAGAGAGAGATAGACAGAGAGAGAGAGAAAGAGAGAGAAACAACTAATTTAGTAAAGAGGTAATAAATTACAGACATTGACTTTCACTTGGCCTAGTGTTTAAAAAGAGAGAGACACCCAGCTGAGTCAGTGGATGCTGGATTAAAGGTATGGAATAGGGCATTTTGTTATTACTGCACCGACACACTTTATTCGAGCAAATACCCAGTATGTACCTGGCAGATACCTGGAATGCGCCGCTCCTCACCTCTGACAAGCCCCGTTGCGTTTGCCTTCCGAGCCTGGGTTCATGCCTGGCTGACGGGCGGCTGATCTGTTAAATGATAATGATTAGGATTTAATAGGCTGCAATGCTTCGCGTGTCTACCAGATGGCATAAATTCATGAATTGTAATGCAGTATATATATATATACTGTGCAGTATTGCAGCCAGAGGGAATAAAATGCTTCAATCCCTGCCTGGAAAATACCTCAATGCACTCGGGCAGAAAACAGTCACAAACCTCAATACACCCGGGTATACCCGAATTCGTGGGACTAGCCGAGCTCGAATAAAGTGTGTCGCCAGTGTATGTTACCTTATGACTTCAACGTAGATTCTTTAACAAGAATTGTGAATTGTAAGAAACTAGTGCTACTCCACACCCCTTAATGCTACTCCACACCCCTTAATGCTACTCCGCACCCCTTAATGTTACTCCGCACCCCTTAATGCTACTCCACACCCCTTAATGCTACTCCACACCCCTTAATGCTACTCCGCACCCCTTAATGCTACTCCACACCCCTTAATGTTACCCCGCACCCCTTAATTAATTAATTCCAAGTGGATTCAAGTGCTGTCTTTCAGGGTTAATCATTAAAGTGTGATAGTCTGGATCAGGGGTCGATCATCACTGTTTAATGATCCCCTTTAAATGGGCTTTTTGATTCTGTGATTCTGCACTTCCTTTACACTGGCTTTGCTGTAGAAGCTGTGCAATGTAGCAGGCCAAAGATACAGGAAAACATACAGGTTTAAAATTGATTTAAAGCTACAAAGTGATGTTCAACCCATGTCATTAATCCTTCTCTGCAGCTGTATGATGTTTGACTAAGAGGTGAAAAACATTTTGGGGGCCTGTGGAAGACGCAAATGAACTCATAAACAGGGCGCCAACAGGATTTACAGACCCAGGACAGAGTGCTGGGTCCCATACGGGTTCACAAACTCTTGCGGAAGTTAGTCTGGCTTCCACTCGGGCTCAACTTCTAATCGAGGCCAGAGCCACCGGGACACTTCCCTTCACTCTCTCCACGTGCTCATGAGGTTTTATTTTTTTATTTGTCCCATGCATTGGTTGCATAATGTCAATGTGATACCCTTTAGCATGAACTTATGCAGAGCTTCCAATAGCTTTCAGGTCTGGAACTATACGCATGAAGCAGAGACCTGTGTATTTTTTTTAAAGGTATAATTTAATCTATTTATGGGTCTATGGGAATCTATTCACATTTTTGGTGATATGAATATGTATCATGAGAATATTGTTGTCTACAAGAGATATATTGATGACCTAATACCCATTTGGGACAGGGACGTCAATAATGTTTCAACATTTATAGAAGACATTAAATAACAATGGATATAATGTATCCTTCACACACAAGCACAATAGCCATCACGTTCATTACTTAGATCTCTTACTGTATGTAGACATGGATTGTAATATACAAACTGATGTTTATCGCAAGACCAATTCGTGTAATACGTTTCTTAGAGTGGACAGTGGTCATCACAGCTCTTATTAGAGGCATCTCCAAGGGCCAGTTTCTAAGGCTGAGACGTATTTGTTGCAATGAAGAGTCCTTTTTGAAGCAGTCAAAAGACTTAGGAGCCTATTCAGGTAGCTTCAATAAGTGAGTTATCAACAGTTTTGAGTACTTCTTGAGCGAGTTTGCATGTGTAGCTTTTCACAAAGCTCTGATAACATGCCAAACTCGCTTGAAATCTGCTTCTTCCCGATCGGTGGTGCTCCCGCTTAGACAGATCGAGTAGGAGCTCAAAAAATGCTCAAACTCGCATTTTTTGCCAGATGGAGCCAGGTAGCTCCGGAATTCACATCATGGCTGCAACTCGCACATTATCATCTCACCACCTCAAGGGTGGTGAGATGGGATCCGCAATGTGACTGATGGAAAAAAAGATTTTGACTACATTGGATTGACACCGGGTGTCTCCGGAGCTGACACACATTAATACCAGCTGTGGAGACCCCCTGCTTTCATCCAGCCGGCTGTCCAATAGGAAATCTTCTTCTCCTGCTCCGGTCACACGGTCCCCGCTCACAGTGCAGTATGGAGTCCTGCAGCTCCTGTGCGGGCTCCACACTGACCGCTGCCCCACCGGCCCCGCACCTCTGCTTACCTGTTCAGATATCGCCGCGGGCTTTCTCCACCCCAGATAAGTTTCATCTACCCACAGGTAAGTGAAAAACCGGGTAGCCGGGTACCCGACCGGGTACAAGGTGCCAAATCCTCCGGGTACCCGTTACCCGGTTTTAAATAAATGTAGGACCCAGTCCAACACTAATACAGACTAGAAACTGCATCACTTTTTATAAACTGAATAGATGTTTTATTCGCTATGAACATCCATGTTTCATCAGGTTATTGTATTGATGGAATTTATTCATTTATTTTTTTGATATATGGTCAGGTTTTGATCAGCAGCCATTTATTTTATAACATGTATGTATATCTTTATTTATATAGCGCCATTAATTTACGTAGTGCTTCACAGAAGTAATACACGTGTCATAATAATATAAATAACAAATAATACATGTCACGGGAGACCAGCACTTTAACACCAAAACCACGGGATCACTAGCACCAGATAGGACAAAGTTATTGAATAAAATTGGGTTTATTCTGGCACGCCAGCAGACAAACAAAGATGTACAAAACACGATAGAATACCAACTGTGGGCCTGGGGAGTAGACTCTAGCCTCACTAGGTGCAGGGGCCTGCTTCAAGAAAGCTTGTTCTGTCCGGTTCTCGTCCAGGATCTCAGAGGTCTGATCACACAGCAGCCCCTCTGAGATATCTCTCCAGCTGGTCACTGTAAAAGATCAAACTCCTTTACAGAATGTCTCTCAGTCTCTCTGTCTCTCAGATAGTCCTCTGAGGGTAGATCTCCACACTCCTTCCCAGAGTGTCTCTCAGTCTGTTTGCCTCTCTGCTCTCAGATGCTCTCTAAAGGCAGATCTCCACACTCCTTCCCAGAGTGTCTCTCAGAAAGTAGATCTGATTCTCTGATCAGCAGCACTCCTTATATAGCCCTCTCTGGCTATCCTTTACATGGGAGATGTTGCTGGACAATCAGAGCACAGATTAAGTTAGTGCCACAAAAGCCAGAGCAGGGGCGTGCTAATGCACTCAAGACCTCCCACTAGGTTGAAGCCTCAGGGTCTGTGCAATACAATGCTCTTACTCCCAGATCTGATCAGCAGCCTTTCACCTCCCCCCAGGAGTCCCGACACCTACAGACGAGGCCACGACTATCCTAAACCTTGCTTTAAACTAGCCGGGTTACATTCAGGGTATGTGCTGGGCTAGTTTGAGGCAAGTTTAAGGCATTTCTGCATTGACTAACGACCCATAGGATTAACACAGCAGGGGTCCCTGGCAGTCCCATTCAGTTTGAATGGGACTGCCAGGGACCCCCGCTGTTAATCTGATGGGCCATTAATAAATGCAGAAATGCTGGGGCTAGTTTAAGGCAAGTTTAAGGCATGTATTCAGAATGTACCTGGCTGTACCTGGCTGTACCTGGGTCTTTTTGGTGATTGCCACTAGTTTGTTTTAGAATAGTCGCAGTCTCTGCTGTAGCTATCCCTAATCCTATCAATTCTATAGAAAGCTTCAACTAAGTGGATTGCATTCTCCATAGAAATGACAGTAACAATGGCATATCTAATTTGCTTTCTTGCAGGGCTGACACCCAAAGTACATTTACAGAAGAATGTTGATTCACTAAACTGTGGAATAACAAATACAGACTTTGAAATACATTCTTACAGACATGGAAATACATTTACACATTCCCTGTTCTTCCCCAGATGTTAAATACATTTGGCCAAAATTAGCCTTACAAAGGTGGCCAAGTTACATAGATTTAGGGGTAGCTAGCTGGGCTTCATAACAGTTTTGTGATGGCAGCAACCCCTACCGTCACAATACAAATAACACATAATGGGAAGAAGAGCTTCAGACACAAAAGTTTCATTTAGGAAAAGGCATCCCTTCCCTGAAGAACTTAAAATCTAATTGCTAAGTAGGAAGAACGTACAGAGACAACTGTAAGGTGTTCTTGTAAGTGCAACTGCAAGGGGCCAAGGTCGATGTATGAAGTGTATAGTATCCACCACGGAGCAACCCATATGCTTCGCTAAGGAGATGGGTTTTAAGATGGGTCTTAAAGGTGGAAAGAGAGGGTGCTTGTCATATATTCAGGGGAAGGGCATTCCAGAGGTGTGGGGCAGTCGTGAGAAAGGTTTAAGGTGGGAGAGGGCTTTAGACACAAAAGGGGTAGAGAGAAGAATCCTTGAGCAGACCGCAAGAGTGGGGATGGTGTATAGCAAGAAATTAGGGCTGAGATGTAAGGAGGGGCAGAAGAGTGTAAAGCTTTAAAAGTGAGTGGGGAAACTGAGTGTATGATATGGGATATGATTGGAAGCCAGGAGAGGAATTTCAGCAGGGGAGACGCTGAGACAGATTTAGAAAAGAGTAACGTGCTTCTGGCAGCAGCGTTTAGGATAGATTGTAGTAGAGACAGGTGAGAGGCAGGAAGGCTGGACAGCAGACGGTTACAGTAGTCGAGTCAGGAGAGAATGAGGGCCTGTGTCAGAGGTTTAGCAGTAGAGACACGAGGAAAGGGTGTATCTTTGTAATATTGCGAAGGAAAAAACGACATTGTCATATGACATTGTTTTAGCTACATTGTGAATGTGAGAGGAGAATGTGAGGGAGCAGTCAAATGTGACCCCTAGGCAGCGTGCTTGTGATACTCAGGGTGTATGATAGTGCGCCCAACAGTAATGTAGAAGGAGTTTATAGGGCCATGTTTGGGAGAAAATACAGTATGAGGAGCTCCATTTTTGACAATTTAAGTTTCAGTTGGCGGAGGGCCATCCAGGATGATATCGCGGAGAGACATGTAGAAACTTTAGTCTGTAACGCAGGTTTAAGGTCAGAAGTTAAAAAGTAAATTTGTGTGTCATCAGCATAGAGGTGATATTTTAATTCTAGAGATGTGATAAGGTCATCTAGAGAGAATGTGTATAGAGAAAAGAGAAGAGGTTCCAAGACAGATCCCTGGGGACACCCACAGAGAGATCGATAGAGGTGTTAGCAAAAGAGACACTGAAAGTACGATGGGATAGGTAAGAGGAGATCCAGGATAGAGCTTTGTTACGGATACCAAGAGTATAGAGAATGTGAAGGAGAAGAGGGTGGTCCACAGTATTGAAGGCTGCAGAGAGGTGAAGTAATATGAGCAGAGTCTAGTGACCTTTGTCTGTGGCAGCATATAGATAATTAGTTATTTTAGTGAGGGCTGTTTCAGTGGAGTGAGCATTCCAAAAGCCAGATTGTAGAGGGTCTAGGAGAGAATGGGCGGTGAGAAAATGGAGCAAGCGAGAGAATACAAGGCGTTCAAGGACTTTAGAGGCAAAAGGCTTAAAGGGAGACAGGATGATAGTGAGAAAGACAGGTAGGGTCAAGCTTGCTGTTTTTGAGTAAAGGAGGATGGAAAGGTACCAGAGTAGAGGGAGGAGTTAAAAATGTGTGTGAGTTTAGGGATTAGAGTAGGAGCAAGAAATTTTAGGCGATGGGAGGGAATGGGGTCAAGAGGGCAAGTGGTAGAGGGAGAAGAGGAGATTACTAGCGTTAGATCCTCCTCTGTGATAGCGACAAAAGTCAAGGGAGGCAGGAAGAGAGTTGGGAAGAGTTGCAGGATGGGAGGGAAATATAGAGGGGATGTCTTGATATATGGATTCCACCTTTTTCTTGAAATAGTCAGGAAAATCCTGAGGTGAAATGGAGAAAGAAAACAGGCAGCAGAGGGTGTTCTGAGAAGGGAGTTAAAGACAGTGAAGAGTTAGTGTGGGTTAGTGTAGGCGGACGCTCACAGAGATATGCAAGGGAGAATGATTATAGTGAAATTAAATAAGCCTTTTATTGCGCTTTTTCCTTAACATCAGGAAACCATCCAAACAAGGGGTAAACAAAGCTTCTATTCACTTGGGAGTATTTCTAGTGAAATACTATGCAGTTCACAACTCCCTTAGATAAGCATGTCTCCCAGCCCCAAACATATAGCATGAAATGAACAGATATAAAAAGTCTTGTAAATAAAAGTCTTATCTGTTCCTTGTGGTTTGGAGGGAAAATCTTCTCTGTCCCTGGTTGCTACCTTTTCTTCAGGGTTTGTCAGCATTCAGGTTTAGAAGTTTCCCCTGTGTCTTGAAAGCAACTCTGCTGTTTCTTCTGGCAGGGCTCAAGACAAGTGTCTCCAAGTTCAGCTCAGGTGTGAGCTAAGGAGTCTCTCTTCCTGTCTCAAAAGACAGGCTTTTCTAAGCCATCTAATCAGGCAGGTGGTGTTTGTTAATTGACTACCAGCAGTTAACCACCACACTGCTGGATTAGAGGCACATTACCTGAACAGGGATAACTCCCCTGTTACATACCTCCCCTGTTTGTGGGAAGCTCGGGCTTGCCACGGCAAAAGCCCATCCTTCCACTCTCATTCTAGATATCTCTGTGACTTGAATGAGAGTGGATTTAGGAAGAGAACCCTCAGTCCTGCTTGGATTGGAGCCCTTTCTCCAGTTTATTCGTGTCTCCTCCTGAAGGTGCTTGAGATCAGCACTCCTCAGTCGCTCGAGGAGGACTTTTTCTAAGTATAGTCTTTTTGCTACGTGCGCGGTCATGAGATTTCCCTCGCATCGGGTGCTCGTCTTATTGTAGGCATACTGTATGGCAGCAGTTGCAGAGCGTTTCAAAACAGCCCTTTGAGTTTTCCGCTCTTGAACCTGTCTCTCTGCCCTTTTCCCACTCAATGGGGTTGCTAGTTCAGCGTCTTTGGGGTTAAGTTGCAATTCCACACCCACTTCCAGAGAATGTCCCATCTTTTCAATTTTGCATTGCACTAATACCAGATGTAAAGTGTAATAAGCAAAGTACAGGATGTGAGAATTATTTTGCCATGCTTATGAGCCAACACAGCAAATTGTTGAATCATGTGCATTTGATGCCAAGATAACTGGGCCCCTTTCCAATCTTCCATTATGTGATCACTGTGTCATTTCTGTACAGCACCTACAGTACCGTGGGTGGGAAATAAGAAGCCCTCAGCTGTGGGGGTTTACATGGACTTAGATCACATGGGGATAAGGGAAAGCATTTACTTCTTGCAAGACTCACTAGCCCTCAGATTCATAAAGCTCATTGACTTAAATGGGAGTTAATGGTGCGTTAACCTATAACAAAGCTGCATAAATAACCCCATATGTGAGCTGCAGTACTTCAAACATTGAATTGTGGGCACTCTGTTCTAACCACCACATTTTAACCCTTTCACTGCAGACGTGGAAGACATTGCAGTTACAGCCTTTGTACACGGTGTAGGAACAGTCGTACCTTTCCTGCTATTCCACTCTTGCTGGAATTTTTTGGTAGGGTGTAAAATAGCAAATTGAAAACGACATAAAATAATTTGAGCCTAGGTATAGATAAAGACATTTAGTCTCAAATTAGAGTGGTGCTTCAACCTCAGAAAATTAAAATAGATCTGAAAAAAAAAAACAAGAATATAGCTTAGGTACCAATGGCACTCTAATACATTCCCCAAAGATTTTGCCATGTCAACAGATAAAAGAACTTGGTCCGCTTCCACAAATTTGCAGGCTTGGGAGATTCCATATTTTTAACATCCCCAAATCTTCCTACTTATAACCAGCCAAGTAGCTTTCGACTTGCTCTTCCCAAAATTGCCAAAAGGTATTTTAGGTTGAGAGATTGCTTAGCAACACTTTGAGGTGTGTCACTTATTACCTTATTTAAACCCTTAATCTGCGCAAAGACATGCCATGATTTTGTCACTTTACTTTGATTTTACACCAGTGGGTGCCATATTCACTAATACATCTAAATACTTGAGGTAAGTGTTCCAATATAGACAATCATTCCTTTCACATCTCAATGCTCTCCTACAGCATGTATCAATGCTACTCCTAATGTATCTCTTATTTTTGAACTGTCTAGCCATCTCTTTCGCTTACCCTTTATAAAGTTGTCTTGTTGAATACCTAAACGTAGGAACTGGCCTATTGGTATTCCCCTGACAAGAGCAGGTATGTGTTCGCTACTTGTTAGGAAGAGACTATTCATAGCATGCAGGTTTACTATTGCAATCTATTATAATTACAGTGTTTGTTCCTTTATTTAAAACAACAAATCCAGGAAAATCACTTTCTCTCTATTCCATGTACAAGTTAATTTAACATGTAGATACATTTGGTTTAAGATATTTACAAATTCTGTCAGATCCTCTGATGTACAGCACCATTCCAGACGATCAGGATGTCATCGATATAATGCTGCCACATTGCCTTGTGTGCTCCAAGCCCACCCACTGTCTCAGAAAACAACAACTGCTGCTCCTCAAAATAGAAAAAAGTTTTGCATTATAATGATCATGCATCATCTGATATGAAAGATAGCATAAAAGAAGGCAATAAAGAAAAATAAAGTTCTGTGTCTGTAACTTTGGCTTTTTCTAATACAATGAATCCTTTTGACATGATTAACTAAACATGTTTATGCAGAGTTCAGGCAAAGGCCCAATACTGAAAAAGAGTCCAGCTCCATTCATTTGGCTAGAGTTGAACTCTTCTCCGGGAAGGAGAAATGTATTCACAACATATAGGCCCGGGTGCAAAGACAGGCATTGTTACTATATCTTGCCCATTTAGTGTATCAAGGTACTTAACTACAATCTATCCAGCTTGTGTTTTGGGCATTGCCAATGGGACGAGTTAGGGAGTAGTCAATTGACACATATCAGATTGTGTCAAATGATGATCAAATTTGGAGTCTCTGTATGTCATGTTTACCGCTCATACAAGCCTTAAAAAATCTCTTCCAAGTCTGACATGATAAAAACCCTTTCTGACTCATCATTTACACCTAAGTGATATGCCTAGAATTACTTAACATTACTGAATTTTATATAGGAGAACATTTACTCATTTCTGCTGTGTCAGCTTCTCCCTAACTTCTCTTAAAACACCTCCCTAAAAAGTTCACTGACATGAGCAAAGAAAAATAAATGCAAGAAGCTTGATACTGTATATTTGTAACGTTGCTGACTGCAAGACAGGATACGGACCTGCAGAGCAGAGGTAGGGAGTAATACACCAACCTTGGCCTAGGATCAGAGGCCTGGGATGCAGGGGTAATCAGGTCCGGTTCCGAGGTCGCAGCAGGCAAAGAGTAGTCAGGTCTGGTTCTGAGGTTGAGGCAGGCAAAGAGTACTCCGGTCCGGTTCCGAGGTCAAGGCAGGAGGCAGGCAAAGGGTAGTCAGATTCAGTTCCAAGGTCGAGACAGGTAGCAGACAAAACAATGGCAAGGCAAAGCTCAGACAGGACAAGGTACAAGTACTTTGCACAAGCAAAGCCTAGTAGCAACTGCCTGCTATTTAAAGGCCAGAGGCAGCTGCTGCCAATGAGAACCAAAGCGAGGCTTACTTCCTGTCAGGGGAGTAAGGGGAGGACTTGCTAGGAAGCAATATGGCCATGGTAGCTTTGGACAAGATGATGTCCCTCCCTGTCAGCATTCATCCTGGATGTTCAGACAGATCCCTTATAACATTATATCAAAGCAGAAATCTGAACAGTTCAACACAAAATACATGGTTTTCTCATTGAAATTCCTTTATACTGGTGAACTGTATTTGTTCCATTTCACGCTCCATATGCCACCCCAAAAGATAGGGCTGAATAAAAAAAACATAATTTGTATCAATTTGTGAAAATGAAAAAAATGCTTATATTAGTGAATTAAATGTATATCATAATATGAACTTAGCTTTGCATTAAATTTGTAGTGGATTATTTCAATTAACATCATGATGCATAAACCATACAAAGTTAAACTGGTAGAAATATACATTAGTTACTTATTTCACTCCCTCTTACATACTGCTGATACAAACATTACTTGAATAGTGTTCTCTGCTTTCTGCAACAGCTGCAAACAGCTTTTGGAGGCCAAGTCTCAAGGTTATCTTCATTCCAAACCTTTTTCTTCATTCTCTGTTCTCACATGGGATGACTGCCATTGATTATCTGAAGGTTGAGAGACTCATACTATGTCCCATGTGTTTATTAACCACAAAGGTGGATGAAAATACAGCCTCGCAGATTTGTACCATCGAAAACTATCACTTTTGTAAATAAATTAAAAACAGTAGATATTTGACAAACAGTTAAATACTTTCTGTAGAAAGAAATAGCAATTCTAAATAAAATAAAACAAATATATCTTAAGATTTTGTACCTCTTAATGGACCAACAAGAGTTGTTTCAAGGTGCAAGGGTGCCTAGAGCTTATAAAATGTAACAGTGTGTTTATAGCTTTCCAAACCTCACAGGTCTCTTCTTCCAAAGAAACTCTCTGATTTAATTTTCTGAAGAAAAAATGAATCCACGTTTCTATAGAACAAATACGAATTGTAAAACTGTGCACAAACATATTTTATAAACTTACACATTGAAAATGTAAATAATAATAATGACACCTGAATAAACCTTTGCCTGATCATAATTTCTGTCTAAAGCCAGGTGAAAAGCCTTGGGACTATATTTTCTTTAAGAGGATATTGCCCTTGCGCATTTATATTTCTCTAAGGATGTCTGCACTTCCCTCTGTGATAGGCTGAATGGTCTGTCACTCACTCAGACAGCCGGTGAAGATGCACATCCCCCACCCCCTCTGTGTTAGAGTGAGCAGCCACTCAGTCACCCAGGAAACACTAGGAGAGGAGATTTTAATGGCCGTGGGGTGCAGAGGGAAAGTGATAGGTGTGAATGGAATGGAGAGCAGTGTGCACATGGGGCAGGGGGAGTGCAAAGAGAGGGGAGGAGAGACAGCAAGATGAGTAGGAGGATGAAGCAGAGACAGCAAGGAGAGGAAGAGACAGATGAGATGAGTAGAAGGGAGCGTAGTGTGCACCGAGAGGAGCAGACACATTAAGGCAGGGAGTGCAAAGAGGAGCAGGGAATGATGGAGGCGAGATTAATGTGGGGAAGAGGGGGCAAGAGACGGCAAGACATCACAAGGAGGGTGGAAAACAAAGAATAAGGTTGAATAACGTTGAAATCTCCCAGATCGGTATATGTTACGCCGGGTACAGATAGTTCCATAATAATCTAGCTATTATAATAAATGGTGATTGTAGATTCTTCTGTACATACAGATGTAGCGGGCTTCATTGATCCTTCACATATATATATATAGTACCTCAGCATACACAGGCACGCCTCAGAATATCAGAGTTTTCATAGGATTCAATGGTAATGTTGCCACAGAATACTGCAGTATGCCCGGGAATACACCAAAAAAGTGAACAATCAAACGTGATACCAGAGCTGCCAAAAGGGGGTAGATGAAGAGCCTGGCTGGCCAATGCTGGAAGTTTGGGGTTAGAGAGGGGTGTTAGAGAGAGAGGGGGGTAAAAAAGGGGGGTCAGTGAGATAGAGAGAGGGAGGGGTGAGTGAGAGAGGAAGCAGAGTGAAAGAGGAGGGTGGTAAGAGAGAGGTGGGGCAGAGATAGAGCGGGGAGAGGGTAGTGTAAGGCAGGTGCACAGACTGGTTGCAGACCCCCAAGGTGGGCGGGAGATTTTTCTGGGGGGGGGGGCACGGGCAGTTGCAGAGGCCCGCGCTCTTTCCCAAGGTATTTAAATGAAATGCTGGGGGATTGCGTGAGGCCTCTGCAACTCTATACGTACCAAGATTCAGACGCTCTGGATGCGTCGCCATGGCAACGCGGCATCAAATGACGCCACAGGGTCATGAGACGTGACGTCATACGCATCAAATGACGCCTCGGATCACGTGACATGACGTCACATGACCCTGCAGCGTCATTTGACGCAGCTCTAAGGTAGGGAGGGGGTGCGAGCATCGAGGCAGGGAAGACGGGGGCGCAGCAACAAAAGTTTGCGCTCCCCTGGGGAAGAGAATGATAGTGGGGACTTGCAGGGCCGCAATCAGGGGGGTGGGTAGGTGGGGACTAATATCCTGGGTCTGTGGCAACCTCAGTGGCCCTGTCTACTTTGGAATGGGACATTTCTCAACGACCAAATAGCCACCGCTTTTCTGCAGATGGACCATTCTGCCGCAGCCGATCCACCGCTGGAATCCCCATCGCCGGCTGCTTCTAAGGTACTTTTTATTACTGTTTAGGGTAGGGGTTAATTTAAGGGTTTTTGCTGTTATGGTAGGGGGTTAATTTAAGGGTTACCCGTAGCGGCGAAATGGCCAGCTGCGGCAGGTTCTGGCTGCGGGGTGAGTCACGGCCAAGTGGTGGCAGTGGCCATATGAGAACAATTTGCTACATCTATAACACTAACTATGTGCACAGGCCCATATGTAGCAAGAGTGTATGTGGGTATGTGGATACATATGTAGCAAGAGTGTAAGTGGTTATGTGGATACCATATGTAGCAAGAGTGTATGTGGGTATGTGGATACTATGTGGATACCATATGTAGCAAGAGTGTATGTGGGTATGTGGATACCATATGTAGCAAGAGTGTATGCTACCTTTTCTTTCTGGTTTGTCAGCTCATGTTTAGAAGTTTCCCCTTTCTTGAAGCACCTCTGCTGTTTCTTCTGGCAGGCTCAAGACAAGTGTCTCCAAGTTCGCTCAGGTGTGAGCTAAGGAGTCTCTCTTTCCTGTCTCAAAAGACAGGCTTTTCTAAGCCATCAATCAGGCAGGTGGTGTTTGTTAATTGACTACCGCAGCATTTTAACCACCACATGCTGGATTAGCACAGTTACCTGAACAGGATACCCCTGTTACATACCTCCCCTGTTTGTTGGGACTCGGGTTGCCACGGCAAAAGCCCATCCTTTCCACTCTCATTCTAGATTATCTCTGTGACTTGAATGAGAGTGGATTTAGGAAGAGAACCCTCTTCCTGCTTGGATGGAGCCCTTTCTCCATTTTTTATCGTGTCTCCTCCTGAAGGTTGCTTGAGATCACACTCCTCAGTCGCTCGAGGAACTTTTTCAAGTATGTTCTTTTGCTACGTGCGCGGTCATGAGATTTCCTCTCGTCGGGTGCTCGTCTTATTGTAGCATACTGTATGCAGCAGTTGCAGAGCGTGTTCAAAACAGCCCTTTGAGTTTTCCGCCTTGAACTGTCTCTTCTCCCTTTTCCCACTCAATGGGGTTGCTAGTTCACGTCTTTGGGGTTAAGTTGCAATTCCACACCCCTTCCAAGAATGTCCCATCTTTTCAATTTTGCTTGCACTAATACCAGATGTAAAGTGTATATAGCAATAACAGGATGTGAGAATTATTTTGCCATGCTTATGAGCCAACACGCAATTGTTGAATCATGTGCATTTGATGCCAAGAAACTTGGCCCCTTTCCAATCTTCATATTATGTGATCACTGTGTCATTTCTGTACAGCACCTACAGTTACCGTGGGTGAAATAAGAACCCTCAGCTGTGGGGGGTTACATGGACTTAGATCACATGGGATAAGGGAAAGCATTTACTTCTTGCAAGACTCACTAGCCCTCAGATTCATAAAGCTCATTGACTTAAAAGTGGGTTAATGTGCGTTAACCTATAACAGCACGCATAAAATAACCCCATAGTGTAGCTGCAGTACTTCAAACATTGAATTGTGGGCACTCTGTTCTAACCACCCTTTAACCCTTTCACTGCAGACTGTCGACATTGCAGTTGCAGCCGTTGTACACGGTTAGGGAACAGTCGACCTTTCCTGCATATCCACTCTTGCTGGAATTTTTTTGTAGGGTGTAAATAGCAAATTGAAAACGACATAATAATTTGAACCTAGGTATAGATAAAGACTTTAGTCTCAATTAGAGTGGTGCTTCAACCTCAAAAATTAAATAGATCTGAAAAAAAAAAACAGAATATAAGCTTAGGTACCAATGGCACTCTAATACATTCCCCAAAGATTTTCCATGTCAACAGATAAAAGAACTTGGTCCGCTTCCACAATTTTTTGCAGGCTTGGGAGTTCCATATTTTTTAACATCCCCAAATCTCCTACTTATAACCAGCCAAGTAGCTTTCGACTTCTCTTTCTTCCCAAATTGCCAAAATATTTTAGGTTGAGAGATTGCTTAGCAACACTTTGAGGTGTGTCACTTATTACCTTATTTAAACCCTTCTAATCTGCGCAAGACATGCCATGATTTTGTCACTTTACTTTGATTTTACACCCAGTGGTGCCATATTCACTAATACATTAAATACTTGAGGTAAGTGTTCCAATATAGACAATCATTCCTTTCACATCTCAATGCTCTCCCTACAGCATGTATCCATGCTACTCCTAATGTATCTCTTATTTTTGAACTGTCCTAGCCATCTCTTTTCGCTTACCCTTTATAATTTGTCTTGTTGAATACCTAAACGTGGAACTGGCCTATGGTATTCCCCTGACAAGAGCAGTATGTGTTCGCTACTTGTTAGGAGAGACATTCATGCATGCAGTTTACTATTGCAATCTATTATCATACAGTGTTTGTTCCTTTATTTAAAACAACAAATCCAGGAAATCACTTTCCTCTATTCCATGTACAAGTTATTAACATGTAGATACATTGGTTTAAGATATTTACAATTCTTCCGTCCTCTGAGGTACAGCACCATTCCAGACGATCAGGATGTCATCGATATAATGCGCCTCACATTGCCTTGTGTGCTCCAAGCTCACCACTGTCTCAGAAAACACACTGCTGCTCCTCAAATAGAAAAAGTTTTGCATTAATAATGACTGCATCATCTGATTGAAGATGCAAAGAAGGCAATAAGAAAATAAGTTGTTCTGTACTTTGCTTTCTAATTCTAAAAAATAAAATCCTAAAAATAACTAAAATAATAATTAATATATGTAATTAAATGGAAAACAAGTAATACCTAATAATGCTACCGCCGCACTATAAACATCATGCGAATAACACCCGTCATAATACAACTATCACAAGACAAACTATTCTCCATTAACAACATCAACCTCAACTTCATCAAATATACAATCTAATTCTGTAAGCATCCTGCCAAAATTAACATACACACAAACAACTAAACAAATCACTTCCATAATGAAAAAGTATACACTACAAAACTGAACTAAATAATAATAAAATAAATTCTATAAACTTCGCAAAATTAATCAATGAATCCTTTTGACATGATTAACTAAACATGTTTATAGCGAGTTCAGGCAAAGGCCCATACTGAAAAGAGTCCAGCTCCATTCATTTGGCTGAGTTGAACTCTTCTCCGGGAAGGAGAAATGTATTCACAACATATAGGCCCGGGTGCAAGACAGGCATTGTACTATATCTTGCCCTTTAGTGTATCAAGGGTACTTAACTACATCTATCCAGCTTGTGTTTTGGGCATTGCCAATGGGACGAGTTAGGGAGTAGTCATTGACACAATCAGATTGTGTCAAATGATGATCAAATTGGAGTCTCTGTATGTCATGTTTACCGCTCATACAAGCCTTAAAAAATCTCTTCCAAGTCTGACATGATAAACCCTTTCTGCTCATCTTACACCTAAGTGATTGCCTAGAATTACTTAACATACTGAATTTTATATAGGAGACATTTACTCATTTCTGCTGTGTCAGCTTCTCCCTAACTTCTCTTAAAACACCTCCCTAAAAAGTTCACTGACATGAGCAAAGAAAAATAAATGCAAGAAGCTTGATACTGTATATTGTAACGTTGCGACTGCCGACAGGATACGGACCTGCAGAGCCGAGTAGGGCGAATACACCAACCTTGGCCTAGGATCAGAGGCCTGGGATCAGGGTAATCAGGTCCGGTTCGAGGTCGCAGCAGGCAAAGAGTAGTCGTCTGGTTCTGAGGTTGAGGCAGGCAAGAGTTACTCCGGTCCGGTTCCGAGGTCAAGGCAGAGGCAGGCAAAGGGTAGTCAGATTCAGTTCCAAGGTCGAGACAGGTAGCAGACAAAAACATGGCAAGGCAAAGCTCAGACAGGACAGGTACAAGTACTTGCACAAGCAAAGCCAGTAGTCACACTGCCTGCTATTTAAAGGCCAGAGGCGCTGCTGCCAATGAGAACCAAACGAGGCTTACTTCCTGTCAGGGGAGTAAGGGAGGACTTGCTAGGAAGCAATATGGCCATGGTAGCTTGGGCAAGATGATGTCCCTCCCTGTCAGCATTCATCCTGGATGTTCAGACAATCCCTTATAACATTATATCAAAGCAGAAATCTGAACAGTTCAACACAAAATACATGGTTTTCTCATTGAAATTCCTTTATCTGGTGAACTGTATTTGTTCCATTTCACGCTCCATATCCAACCACCAAAGAGATAGGGCTGAATAAAAAAAACATAATTGTATCATTTGTGAAATGAAAAAAATGCTTATATTAGTGAATTAATGTATATCATAATATGAACTTAGCTTTGCATTAAATTTGTAGTGGATTATTTCAATTACATCATGATGCATAAACCATCAAGTTAAACTGGTAGAAATATACATTAGTTACTTATTTCACTCCCTCTTACATACTGCTGATACAAAACTTACTTATAGTGTTCTCTGCTTTCTGCAACAGCTGCAAACAGCTTTGGAGCCAAGTCTCAAGGTTATCTTCATTCCAAACCTTTTCTTCTTCTCTGTTCTCACATGGGAGACTGCATTGATTACTGAAGGTTAGAGACTCATCTATGTCCCATGTGTTTATTACCACAAGGTGGATGAAATACAGCCTCGCAGATTGTACCATCGAAAACTATCACTTTTGTAAATAAATTAAAAACAGTAGATTTTGACAAACAGTTAAATACTTTCTGTAGAAAGAAATAGCATTCTAATAAAATAAAACAAATATATCTTAAGATTTTGTACCTCTTAATGGACCAAAGAGTTTTTCAAGTGCAAGGGTGCCTAGAGCTTATAAAATTAACAGTGTGTTATAGCTTTCCAAACCTCACAGGTCTCTTCTTCCAAAGAAACTCTCTGATTTAATTTTCTGAAGAAAATGAATCCACGTTTCTATAGAACAAATACGAATTGTAAACTGTGCACAACATATTTTATAAACTTACACATTGAAAATGTAAATAATAATAATGAAACCTGAATAAACCTTTGCCTGATCATAATTTCTGTCTAAAGCCAGGTGAAAGCCTTGGACTATATTTTTTCTTTAAGAGGATATTGCCTTGCGCATTTATATTTCTCTAAGGATGTCTGCACTCCCTCTGTGATAGGCTGAATTGTCTGTCCATCACTCAGACGCCGGTGAAGATGCACATCCCCCACCCCTCTGTGTTAGAGTGAGCAGCCACTCAGTCACCCGAAACACTAGGAGAGGAGATTTTATGGCCGTGGGGTGCAGAGGGAAAGTGATAGGTTGTGAATGGAATGGAGAGCAGTGTGCACATGGGGCAGGGGGAGTGCAAAGAGGGGGAGGAGAGACAGCAAGATGATTGAGGATGAAGCAGAGACAGCAAGGAGAGAGAGACAGATGAATGAGTAGAAGGGAGCGTAGTGTGCACGAGAGGAGCGACACATTAAGGCAGGAGTGCAAAGAGGAGCAGGGAATGATGGAGGCAATTAATGTGGGAAGAGGGGGCAAAGAACGGCAAGACATCACAAGGGGGTGGAAACAAAGAATAAGGTTGAATACCGTTGAATCTCCCAGATCGGTATTGTTACGCCGGGTACAGATAGTTCCATAATAATCTGCTATTATAATAAATGGTGATTGTAGATTCTTCTGTACAACAGATGTAGGCGCTTCATTGATCCTTCACAATATTATAATAGTTACCTCAGCATACCACGGCACGCCTCAAATATCAGAGTTTTCATAGGATTCAATGGTAATGTTGCCACAGAATACTGCAGTATGCCCGGGAATACACCAAAAAAAGTGAACACAAACGTGATACCAGAGCTGCCAAGGGGGGTGTGAAGAGCCTGGCTGGCCAATGCTGGAAGTTTGGGGTTAGAGAGGGTGTTGAGAGAGAGGGGGGTAAAAAGGGGGTCAGTGGAATAGAGAGAGGGAGGGTGATTGAGAGAGGAAGCAGAGTGAAAGAGGAGGGTGGTAAGAGAGGTGGGGCAGATAGACGGGGAGAGGTAGTGTAAGGCAGGTGCACAGACTGGTTGCAGACCCCCAAGGTGGGCGGATATTTTCTGGGGGGGGGGGGCACGGGCAGTTGCAGAGGCCCGCGCTCTTCCCAAGGTATTTAAATGAATGCTGGGGATTGCGTGAGGCCTCTGCAACTCTATACGTACCAAGATTCAGACGCTCTGGATGCGTCCCATGGCAACGCGGCATCAAATGACGCCACAGGTCTGAGACGTGACGTCATACGCATCAAATGACCCTCGGATCACTTGACATGACGTCACATGACCCTGCAGCGTCATTGACGCAGCTCTAAGGTAGGGAGGGGGTGCGACATCGAGCAGGGAAGACGGGGGCGAAGCAACAAAAGTTTGCTCTCCCCTGGGGAAGAGATGATAGTGGTACTTGCAGGCCGCATCAGGGGGTGGGTAGGGTGGACAATATCCTGGGTCTGTGGCAACCTCAGTGGCCCTGTCTACTTTGGAATGGGACATTTCTCACCGACCAAATACCACGCTTTTCTGCAGATGGACCATTCTGCCGCAGCCGATCCACCGCTGGAATCCCCATCGCCGGCTGCTTCTAAGGTACTTTTTTATTACTGTTTAGGGTAGGGTTAATTTAAGGGTTTTTGCTGTTTATGGTAGGGGTTTTTTAAGGTTACCCGTAGCGGCGAAATGGCCAGCTGCGGCAGGTTCTGGCTGCGGGGTGAGTCACGGCCAAGTGGTGGCAGTGCCATATGAGAACAATTTGCTACATCTATACACACTAACTATGTGCACAGGCCCATATGTAGCAAAGTGTTGTGGGTATGTGGATACATATGTAGCAAGAGTGTAATGGTTAT